>RCUC01094875.1:0-35862 GCA_003697995.1 Taxidea taxus jeffersonii | reverse complement strand
ATCCTAGGACCCTGGGATCATGACCTGAGCCTGGGATCATGACCTGAGCCGAAGGCAGAGGCTTAATCCACTGAGCCACCCAGGTGCCCCTCTTCTGAGATTTCTTAACTGAGATTAGAGGTGATGAATAATTTATTACCCAGAGGCCAAAAGGATGCAATGGATTTTGTACTGACAGGTATAATGGAGACTTTCAGAAGATAAAATCACTAAGCAGTTCACTTGAACCATTTGCTTTATTTTTTTAATTTTTATTTTTTATTGTGATATAATTGAGATATAACATTGTGTAAGTTTAAGGTATACTGTATAGTTGGTTGGTATGACAGATCTATATATTACGATTACCACTATAAATACCTCTATCATGTAATTATAGTTTCTTTTTTTGTGGTGAGAATATTTAAGATCTATCTAGTCTCCACAACTTTGAAGTATAGAATACAGTATTGTTGATCATAATCATTGATACTCTGCATTAGATCTCTGCATTAGATAAGAACTTACTTATCTTCTAGTTGCTAAGTTTATACCCTTTAACATATCCCCAATTCCCTGCCTCTCAGCCCCTGGTTACCACCATTCTACTATGAGTTTGGCTTTTTATTAGATCCTACATGTAGGTCATAATCCTATAATATTTGTCCTTCTCTGTCTGACTTATTTCATTTAGCATAATGCCCTCAAGGCCCAAACATGTTGTTGCAAATAGCAGGATTTCCTTCTCTTATGGCTGAATAATATTCCATTATGTGTGTGTGTGTGTGTGTGTGTGTGTACCACATCTTTTTCATCAGTTCATATGTTGATGGACATGTAGATTGTTTCCATATCTTGATATTGTGAATCATGCTGCAATAAATTTGGGCTCTTGGTTAGTTTTTTGATACTTTTTTTTCCCATTTCCTGTGGATATGATAGAAGTGAGATTGCTGGGTTGTATGGTAGTTCTGTCTTTAATTTTTTCAGGAACTTCCATATTGTTTTTCATAGTGGCTGCACAAGGGTTCTTTTCTCCACATCCTTACTGACACCTGTTATCTCTTATCTTCTTGATGATAGCCTTTCCAATAGGTGTGGGGTGATATCTCACTGTGGTTTTAATTTGCATGTTTCTGATAATTAGTGATGGTGAGTTCACCCTTCCATAGCTCAACTGGTAGAGTGGAGCACTGTAGACTGGACATGTGAGGCATTTGTTTTAACCATGTATAATGCTTTAGAGTATAGCAGGAAAATCCCAATCCAGAGCGCCTTACTTCTTATGAAATTTATACATTTACAGAGTGATGTCATTTTAAATAAATAGATTAATACAAGAAATACTTATTAGTCTTCTTCTTATCAGGTCAAATAACTTAATGAGGGATATGTGACAGTAAAACTCCTGTTCTTATAAACCAGAGTGGAAGGGGCAGGGATTGTGGCTATTTTTATCTTGTACATTTACAGAATATATAATTCTTATTGCTTCTTTCTGTTTTTAGAGTAGATAATCTTGGGTAAGCAGTATAGTTCCTTATAGAATTTTTGGCCTAGTTGGGGAAACAAATCATAACTCTATTTCTATGTATCTATAGATTTATGAGAATATGATTAATTATCCAAGGGATAAAAAGATGAAACTAGATGAATTATATAGACAATCAGGTTTTTATGCATTCAGGGGTGAGGTAGAGCTTTCTCTGGTCTAAGGAAATCTGGGACGACTTCATGGATGGATGATAGGGAGCTTGAGCTGGGCCTTGCAGAATTGGTAAGGCTTAGAAAGAAGAAATAGCCAAAGGTGCCTTCCAGACAGATGCAGGTGGAGAGAAACAGCACTGAGTAGGGAAGGTATTAGAGCAGTCTAGTAAAGTTAAAAATTTCTGGGAGATAACTTTTGGTTGACTTAATGCAAACCAATTTCTATTGGTAGAAATTCTCTTTAGAGTACATGTGATGCTGGAAATAAGGTCTAGGATTGCACTGGATTAAAGAACTTTATATTAATTCCAATTCAGTATTACTGAAAAGAAAAATTCTCTTTTTATTTCATTTTCCCACAGGAGAGGAATATATATTTCCTATCAATTAAATGACTCTGGTAATTGAATTTTGTATATGTGCTCAATAATTTATAGTTCCAGTATTTCTGGGATTACATTTGGATAAAATTTGCTCTGAAATAGAATCCGCTAGAATGATCATGGCTTAGGAATTGATAAGGCTAATGCTCTTTCCTCTGTATCAAGGATATTGTTTGAATAGTGTCTTTTTGGAACTGGTGGAGATACTAGAGTACAAAGTGGGAACATATTTAATGGAGTTTTCCTGAAAAATGGGATTCTACTAATCTAATACCACTCTTAAATATTGTAATGAGAATAACATTCCCCAAATGAGGGAGAATTCTTGATATAATCATCGGATTAATCTAAGAACTAGAAAACAAATTTTCAACTCTGACTTGAAGTTTGACATTTATTTTTCTGTCATAGGGAGCAGTTTCAATTTTATTTCATAGTTACATAATTAAAATATGTGGTAGAAATAATTTTGATAAATGACAACATAGTGCTAGTTACAGTTCAGTTGCACATGCTAAATATTAATGAAATTTTGAGAGCAGCTGATAAATTGAAATAATTTTAAAATAGGTGATTAAATAAAATAATTTTTTTGGTCAAAATAATTCAAGATTTGAAAAGTGATCTTTTTTGGTGGAGTAAAAAAATTTCATCTGGATCTCAAAAACAGACTTTAACGAACTATTTTTCTCTGATAGTACTCAATAAAATTCAGTTATTTAGATGCTTGGACAAGAGCTGCAATGAAGGTTACACAAAATGCCATATTTTGAGAAATTGGATAGTTTATCCCAGCTTAACTATGATTACAAGCAAGTGTGATTTTTTTTTTTTTAAGATTTTATTTATTTATTAGTTAGAGAGAGAGAGAGAGAGCGAGCACAGGCAGACAGAGAGGCAGGCAGAGGCAGAGGGAGAAACAGGCTCCCTGCCGAGCAAGGAGCCCGATGTGGGACTCCATCCCAGGACGCTGGGATCATGACCTGAGCCGAAGGCAGCCGCTTAACCAACTGAGCCACCCAGGCGTCCCAGCAAGTGTGATTTTAAGCATATTTTTCTTAGCTAAATATTTCTAGAAATATATTCAAAAACTTTGATCAGCATTCAGTTAGGAAGTTATTCATACTTTAAGATAGTTGCTGTGATAAGTCACAGAACCAATTCTGTTAAATCATACTCCACGTAGGGCATTTTGATGGCCATTAAACATTAGCAACTGTGGCATTTACAGAAAGTATCTTTTGGTGTTTCAGGAACTGTTATAGTCCTTGATGCTTGGCAGTCATATGAACAGAGATTTTGTAGGACCAGAAACAGAAATCAGATCACCACTGGCTGGAAAAATATAAAAAGGGTTATTTGGAATCTTGTCTATTCTGAGAGTATTATAGGTTTAAGCACACCCTCAATAAATACAGTAACTGTTCCTCTCAAGTGTAGCTTATTCTATCCTTTACTGAAATCTCTGTAAATTTTATGCCTGGTCAAATATTCTTTATTTTCTAATATTTTTATTTGAAACTACTGACTCTCTTTCCCATCACACTCATATGGTTTGGATATATGGCTTGTGGTTTCTCTCTGTTCTCATATTTAATCATTTTCCTTAATCACATGGATATATGTTTTCCTCTATGCATGGTGTACAGGGGTTTCAATGAAAGTTATTGAATATACTTTCTGTGGATAGTTCCCTGGGAGAACAAAAGCATATACTACATGCATATAAACATTGCCTTCCCTTATAAAATGGTTTACCAAATTTTGACTAAAAATAAAAACCTAAAACCACTTTGATTTTAGTAGAAGTTGATGATCCTAGATATTTCCCCAATATTCAAGTAAGAATTATGAGGCACATATGTTTTATAGAGGAAAACCTCTGTATTTTGGCCTTTTGTTTCCATGTGGAGGGACTTCATGGAGTGTGAAATGGCCAATTTCTTTCTCACATATCATTCACTCCTCCGGCGAGAATAACACAACCTAGTGAGTTTGGGAAAAGAAACTGAGCAACAGAGGTTTCTTGGTTCTTCAGTCTGACTGCCACGAAGTTCTTGAATTTGGGTCTTTTTCTGCCTTCCTTTGGGAGCAAGCCTGAAACAGTCCTGCACTGCTTTTGACTGAAGACCTGTCAGTAAAGTATCGTGATAACCTGGCAAAAAACTGCTGGTCTAAAACCATTTTCTCCAGTCTTTTTCATTAGAAACAAAGGTAATAGCATGAAACTTGAGTGTATCTCCCAGTTGTTTTCAAACCTAAGGGAGGAACAGCAAGTATTATTTGACTCCTATAGGCCTTGAAATATCATAACATCCCCCCCCCCACCGCCTCTTTTTGGTTTTGTTTCAGATGATAATCACTCAAGCTCTTATTTTCAGCTCACTGGGAGAAATGTTTTGTTCTCTCAGCACTTCTTCCATGGTTCTAAATGATGAATTTAACTTAGTAGAAATGAAGTACTATTAAAAATTTCTAATGGGGTGCCTGGGTGGCTCAGTGGGTTAAGCCTCTGCCTTCAGCTCAGGTCATGATCTCAGGGTCCTGGAATCAAGCCCCGCTTCAGGCTTTCTGCTCGGTGGGGAGCCTGCTTCCCCCCCCCTCTCTGCCTGCCTCTCTACCTACTTGTGATCTCTCTCTCTGTCAAATAAATAAATAAAATCTTAAAAAAAACCTCTAATGTTTTGCCTCAGAAAATGAAGCAACTCAGAGTTTGTTCATTACCAAGTGAACAAAGAATGACTCTTTAAAAGTGATTTAAATTTTTTAGGATTTTATTAATTTTGTATTTACTATTAGTTCAACTCACAAGTTGTAGCAAAATTTGTGCATGTAATTTCACAAAAAGATTTTGGCCCTGAGACAAATCAAAAAGTGACTATGATGAATTAAAATATTTTCCTTTCCTTTATAAATGCTCTTCATTTTCCTTTCTGCATTTCTGTCTGTATTTGTCTCATGGATAGAGATTTGAGGAATCTTCTTGTGCTTAAAAAATGTAGGCGAGCAGTAGAGTGGCTGTCACACATTTCAGTTTGCCAGGTGTAGTTTTGGTGTATGCTTGTTGTCTCAGTATAATTAGTAGCAATTCTCTTCACTATGAAATATTGTAGTTAGGATGATAAATTATACCCCAAGAACAAGATTCATGGTTAGTTACTGGTATTTGTGTGTGGAATCATACTTTTAGGTGCTTCAGTGTTTTGTTTCATTCATTTATCTTCAGAATTTATCTTCAGAAAAGTTTCTGTTACCTTGAACTGGAATTTATTGTTGTTTTTTAGTTTAGTTTTAATATTAATTTTTAAATTTTAAATCCCTTCAAATCAGTATTTTTGTATCTTTGGGCAAATATCTAGTAGTGCAATTGCTGGAGTGTAGGGTAGTTCTTAAACTTTCTGAGGAACCACCATACTGTTTTCCAGAGTGGTTGTACCAGTTCGCCTTTCCCACCAACAGTGTAAGAGGATTTCCCTTTCTCTGCATCCTCACTAACACCTGTTGTTTCCTATGTTGTTCATTTTAGTAATTCTTACTGGTAATTTTGATTTGTGTTTCCCAGATGATGAGTGATGTTGGGCGTCTTTTCATACGTCTATTAGACATCTCACTGTCTTCTTTGGAAAAATGTCTATTCATGACTTCTGCCCATTTTTAAATCGGATTGTTTTTTTTTGGATGTTGAGTTTGATAAGTTCTTTGTAGATTTTTTAAAAGATTTTTTAAAAATTCATTTATTCGACAGAGAGAAATCACAAGTAGGCAGAGAGGCAGGCAGAGAGAGAGGAGGAAGCAGGCTCCCCGCCAAGCAGAGAGCCTGACTTGGGACTTGATCCCAGGACCTTGAGACCATGACCCGAGCCGAAGGCAGAGGCCCAACCCACTGAGCCACCCAGGCGCCCCTCTTTGTAGATTTTGAATACTAATCCTTTACCAGTCGTATCATTTGTAAATATCTTCTCCTATTCCATAGGTTGTCTTTTAGTTTTGTTGATATTTCCTTCTATCTGTGGAAAATTATTATTTTGAGGGAGTTCCAATAGTTTATTTTTTCTTTTGTTTCTCTTGTCTCAGGAGACATGTCTAGTAAGAAGTTGCTACAGCTGATGTTAAAGAGGTTGCTGCCTGTGTTCTTCTCTAGGATTTTGATGGTTTCATGTCTTATGCTTAGGTCTTAATCTTTTTTAAATTTACTTTTGGATATGGTGTAAGAAAGTGGTCCGGTTTCATTCTTTTGCATGTTGTCCTCTAGCATCATTTTAAAATTTAATTTGTGGTGATGGAACTTTTTAAAAGATTTTTATTTATTTATTTGACAGAGATCACAAGTAGGCAGAGAGGCAGGCAGAGAGAGGGGGGGAAGCAGGCTCCCCACCGAGCAGAGAGTCTGACACGGGCTTTATCTCAGGACCCCAAGACCATGACCCGAGCCGAAGGCAGAGGCTTTAACCCACTGAGCCACCCAGGTGCCCAATGTGGTGATGAAACTTTTTAATACAGATTTTGTGTCAGACTTAACCTGTAAGTAAGCCCTGCCATGCAATTTTAGTGCCTGATTTTTACTTGTGTCCAAAATTGCATTTTTATCAAGTGATCTCTAAAGTCTCTTGACTTTCTGGGGTACCTGGGTGGTACAGTCATTTAAATGTCTGACTCTTGGTTTTGGTTCAGATCATGATCTTAGGGTAGTGAGATTGAGCCCTGTGTGGGGCTCCACGCTCAGCGTGGTATCTGTTTGACGTTCTTTCTCCCTCTCCCATTGTCTTTTCTGCTTGTGCACGCTCTCTTTCTCTTTTTCTGGAATAAATGAATCTTTAAAAAAGTCACTTGACTTTCAGAGTGTTGGTAAAAATATCTGACTCTTTTTTTAAAAAGATTTTATTTATTTATGTCAGGAAAGAGAGAGAGAGAGAGCACAAGCAGGGGATGTTGCCGGCAGAGAAGGCAGAGCATGCAGAAGATAGATGTCCCCCCCCAACTCCCATCACCCACCCTTGCCGGGAGCAAGGAGCCGGATATGGGACTTGATCTCAGAACCCTGAGATCATGACCTGCCCTGAAGGCAGATGTTTAACCAACTGAGCCACCCAGGCATCTCAAAATCTGACTTTTAAGGTGAAATATTCTGGTACCAAAATAACAAAAGTTATTCCATTTCTACACTTGTACCCATGGTGAATTCCTTTAGCAGTTATTAAGAAAAAATCCTTTTTTGCAGTTAGAAATCAACTCACATTACATTTTAATATAAGTCTAAGTTTTTTTTAAATAAACTGTGGCTTTAAACTGGCAAGAAAATGACATGGAGTATTGGAGAAATGTGCTGCCTTTATTATTGTATAGTACTGAGAAAGAGTAGTGGCAGAAGTTAATGCATAAATGATGTTTTGTAAAGAGAAGGTCAGTTTTCTTATTAGCCTCATTTATACATTTCACAGTAGTTCAAATAAAGAAGTTTTGGAAGAATCAATTCGTCATGGCCTTTAAAACTCAAAAGAACCAACGATGTAATATGCATGTATGTGTGTGTGTTTTACTATATTTACATCTTGAGAAGATGTTGCCCCCAAATTCTGCCCTTATATATAATGACTTGAATCAACTCATTATTAATAAATGTTAAAATAAGTAATAAGAAATTATTTTGAAATGATTTTTACTGCTAATTGGTATTCACTATTAAGTAGACTATCAAAATAATGCTTTAGTCGATCAGCTTCACTGTTAAAAAACATGATAACAATAACGTTGAATGAGGTCCCAGCATGCCCCCAAATCAAACAAGTCAGTTTAGTGACATTTATGTGAAATCTGTGTTTGGCAATGTAGCTTCAGAAGATGTTCAACGTATCAAATCAAGTTTTTTCTGTTTAGTTTTAATATTAATTCTAAAATTTGGTTTTTATTAACAGTTTATATTTTAATTTATGTGGATGTATTTAAGACTCATGATGAAGTTATTTGTCAAGAACAGGATTTAGGGGTGCCTGGGTGGCTTAGTTGGTTAAGTGTCTGCCTTCAGCTCAGGTCATGCTCCCAGGGTCCTGGGGTGGCATCAGCTCCCACATCAGCAAGGAGCCTGCTTCTTCCTCTCCCTGTGCCTGCTGCTCACCTGCTTGCGTGCACTCTTGCTCTCTCTGTCAAATAAATAAATAAAATCTTGAAAAAAAAGAATAGGATTTAGTAAATATTATTTCCTTTGAAAAGAGTTCATTATATTATCAATGTTTGATAAACTCTGCCCTGAAAGATATGGGATGACTTCTTACTAGAACTGAAATATACAGATTAGATCTATCTGAATGAAAATGATTCTTTTAGGGTAATGGTGTCAGACTGCTTAAATTTAAATCTTAGTTCATTGACCAAATAGTTTTATAACCTTTATTAAATTACTTAACTCCTATAAACCTTATTTTCTTTGGCCATAAAATGCAAATATGTCATGGAACTGTCAAAAGATTGAATAACAACATGTATGTCGAACACCCAGCACAGTACTTAGCATATGGAAAGCTGTATAGGTGATAATTATTATTCCTTTTAAAAGATATTATTTATTTATTTATTTTATAGGGCAAAAGAGCAAGAGCAGGAGTGGAGGAGGGGCAGAGAGAGAGGGAGAGAGAGAATCTCAAACAAACTCCCACATGGGGCTCAGTCCCACAAGCTTAACCAGCTGAGCTACCCAGGTGCCCTCATGATAATTATTATCATCATTTTATTAGTAATAATCATTTTAATTTATATCTCTGAGTTATGATTTTTTTTGTTTCATGTTTTCTGACTGTTTTGATCACCTCTTTGTCACCCCATTAGTGAGGGAAGGATTCTTAGCCTAGGGTTATGGGGAAGGCCAAACAAGTGACACTAGACTCTGGAGAGATGAGACAACAGCAGTTTATTAGTCACATGTACTCACAGTCTGCTGGAGGAGGATACTGCATGCCATGTGTCACAGGGAGGTGATTTTTTTTTTTAAAGATTTTATTTAATTATTTGATAGACAGAGATCACAAGTAGGCAGAGAGGCAGAGAGAGAGGAGGAAGCAGGCTGTCCGCAGAGCAGAGAGCCCGACGCGGGGCTCGATCCCACGACACAGGGAGGTGATCTTAAGAACAGTGGAATGAACAGAGGGCTAAAGGAACAGACTTTGTAGTGACAAGAGGATGAGATGACTCTGGGATCCTTTGGGAGGATATGATTGGCTTGTTCAGTAATTCTGTGGGCTCGCAGTGAACTGAAAGCTGGGGTACAAGGGTAAGTAGGCATGGTACCTGGTTTGCGTAATGGGTTTGCTTGGCTAGGGGATTTTGTCTCTGAGAGCAGAGTGGAGCAGGGGACTGTGGTTAGGACATTTGAAGCCTTGGAATCAGATGTCAAGGCAACACGTAATATTTATTTCAGGCCTTAAGCCACAATGACACTGGTTTAATGCCAGAGCTGGATATTAAGAGGATTTAGGTTATTAGTATCAATAAAACCACATTATAGCTAACATCAAATGATATGGACAGTAGGAGGCTACCAGATACAGATCTTCCAATTTGAATATATGTTTTTTTGCCTTCTTCTTTTAGTTTTTGTTGTTGCTGGGGGAGAGAGAAGGGGCCTCAATTCATATCATAAGATGTACTATACTGAAATTAGTTTCTGTGGACTCAGGTGAAAGTTTTGGTTTAAAATAAAATTTCTGTCAAATTTACAAAGGTTGTCATGTCTTTTTAAAAAATACATCAGTTACTCTTTACATTTTGTGCTTCTAAGCTTTGGGCTGATGTAGCCACAGTGTATTTTCAGTTTAAGTGTTTCTGGGTGTGATTACAAGGAAACACATTATACCAGTGTTCTATAATCTAAATGAATACCAACCAGCCGAAGTAAAATTTAAGATGGGTATTTTAGCTCCTTAAGTGCTATTTGGTTATCTCTTTTATGTACTTTCATTGCAGTTGTCATCACACAATATATATGGTGTGGTAAAACAGAGATTTAAAGAATACTATTCTTTGATAATTATTGTTTCCCTTAATTCCATATAGCCCCAGGTTATTGACTTAGAGTGGGTTTAATATATAAAATGCCAATTTTAAGCTCTTTTCGTAAATGCTTAAAGTTTTTCATTACTAGATATTGAATCTTAAATTTCTGATCTCTAAATTACTTCCTCTGTTGGGTTTAGAAAGCTGAACTAAATCTGTTAATTATTGGAATACAATTTTGGTAAATGTTAGTGAAATTCTATAAGATACCTAACTTAGCCCCAGTTTATTAGATCCTATTATAACTGACAGTGACAATTAACATACTTAATGTAATTTAAAATTTATAATATTTGAATTAATATATAATAATTTGAACTAATAAAGTGATGTGAGTTTTACAAAACCAACAAGGATAATACCCAAGTATATAATTAGTAAATGTGAGCATTGACAGGTAATTTACCATATTTTTCCAGTTTTTTTTTTAAGATTTTATTTATTTATTTGTTAGAGAGGGAGAGAGAGCGAGCACAGGCAGACAGAGTGGCAGGCAGAGGGAGAAGCAGGCTCCCTGCTAAGTAAGGAGCCCGATGTGGGACTTGATCCCAGGATGCTGGGATCATGACCTGAGCCGAAGGCAGCCGCTTAACCAACTGAGCCACCCAGGCGTCCCTATTTTTCCAGTTATTAAATTGTCTTTTCCTTGGACTTGAAAATAAAATGTTACAAAAAGAAAAAGAAATGAGAATAGTATTAAAATTCTCAGTCTGTCTGTGGGGTAGAAACTGCGTGCTGCCTGCTCAATATTCATTTTCTTTTTTTTTTCTTTATTAAGAGAGTCCTGGTTGTGTGTCTAACAAAAGTTTGCATCTTCCTTTGCAGATAGAGATGGCTAAAGATTTAAGGCAGAGGTGACCCAACATTCTCAATCACAGAGCTCTTCATACCTTAGTAATTTTTTCATGGTGCCCTTAAGCCAAAAGAAATACCTAACAGTTTTGTTAAGTGGTTCCATCCAAACAACTTAATAAGTATCTATGTTTTAATAAGGTAGTAGCCATTTAAAAAATAATATAAGTAAATTAAGAGAAAAGCTATTTTTATTACATTCTTGACAAACGAAATTATGCATAGTGGGAAGTTTATGCCGTAAATGCTGTGCAACTTTTCAAATCTTGGGATCAGATTGGACCCTGTTTTCTTCATTTTCTGTTTGACATTGATTTGCATATGATATTTGCTTTCTTTTTAACAATAGCATTGTCAAAATTCCAGCTTTTCAAAGATAGGTCATTTCAGTATACCAAGATCAAATGTTGAACCCAAATTTGCTCAAGTTAGTTTTTCTCTTAGTCTTATAAATTGACTATTATCAGACTAATAATCGACGATTATGGTGCTTTCCTCAAAAACTTAAAATATCCTGTCATGTTCCCATGAATTAGCTTACACTATGAGGTAGTTTGACACACAGTTTGGGAACTATGGGTATAAGGAAAAAATATTGGAAGGGATTTCAGGGACTATTTGGAAATAGATGACACACAGCTGGTCTTTTGTCTTTTGCCCTCCATCCTTCTGCTGTCTCCTGCTTGGAATGCAGATACAATATCTCAAGGTGGAGTACCCATCTAACAATCACAAGAATGAAGGTGGCATCCTAAAGATGACACAGCAGTAAATTAGAGAGAAACTGGATCCTGGATAACTCTTCTGCCAGTCCAGTGGGTTCTGGGTTGATCACAAATGGACATTTTTGTTATATAGGAACCACACTGTGGTAAGGTTTCTGTTGAATGCTGCTTACTGCAATCCTCACTGACTTCTAAATTTTTAGCTATGCCCTCCATCAGTGTATTAGCCTGAGTTTAGTAGCTGAATTTAAAAAAGTTTGCTTATGCATCTTTAATGGATAATCTGACTAATTCTATTTATAACAACATTTCCAAACATTTTTTTTCCCCTTTGGTTCAGATTTTCAGTGACTTTTCCAAAGTTCCCAAATCTTTTTTTTTCCTTTTTTAAAAAATTTAATTTCTTTTCAGTGTAACAGAATTCATTGTTTATGCACCACACCCAGTGCTCCATGCAATATGTGCCCTCCATAAAACCCACCAGCTGGCTCCCCCAAATTCCCACCCCCTGCCCCTTCAAAACCCTCAGAATGTTTTTCAGAGTCCATAGTCTCTCATGGTTCAACTCGCCTTCCAATTTCCCTCAATTCCGTTCTCCTTTCCATCTCCCCATGTCCTCTGTGTTATTTGTTATGCTCCACAAATAAGTGAAACCATATGATAATTGACTCTCTTTGCTTGACTTATTTCACTCAGCGTAATCTCTTCCAGTCCCGTCCATGTTGATACAAAAGTTGGGTATTCATCCTTTCTGATGGAGGCATAATACTCCCTAGTATATATGGACCACATCTTCCTTATCCATTTGTCCGCTGAAGGGCATCTTGGTTCTTTCCACAGTTTGGCGACCGTGGCCATTGCTGCTATGAACATTGGGGTACAGATGGCCCTTCTTTTCACTACATCTGTATCCTTGGGGTAAATATCCAGTAGTGCTATTGCAGGGTCATAGGGAAGTTCTATTTTTAATTTCTTAAGGAATCTCCACACTGTTTTCCAAAGTGGTTGCACCAACTTGCATTCCCACCAACAGTGTAAGAGGGTTCCCCTTTCTCCACATCCTCTCCAACACGCGTTGTTTCCTGTCTTGCTAATTTTGGCCATTCTAACTGGTGTAAGATGGTATCTCAATGTGGTTTTGATTTGAATCTCCCTGATGGCCAGTGATGATGAACATTTTTTCATGTGTCTGATAGCCATTTGTATGTCTTCATTGGAGAAGTATCTGTTCATGTCTTCTGCCCATTTTTTGACATGATTATCTGTTTTTTGTGTGTTGAGTTTGAGAAGTTCTTTATAGATTCTGGATATCAGCCTTTTGTCTGTACTGTCATTTGCAAATATCTTCTCCCATTCCGTAGGTTGCCTCTTTGTTTTGTTGACTGTTTCCTTTGCTGTACAGAAGCTTTTGATCTTGATGAAGTCCCCAAAGTTCATTTTCACTTTTGTTTCCTTTGCCTTTGGAGACATATCTTGAAAGAAGTTGCTGTGGCTGGTATTGTAGAGGTTACTGCCTATGTTCTCCTCTAGGGTTCTGATGGATTCCTGTCTCACGTTGAGGTCTTTTATCCATTTCTAGTTCATCTTTGTGTAAAGTGTAAGAGAATGGTTGAGTTTCATTCTTTTACACATAGCTGTCCAATTTTCCCAGCACAATTTATTGAAGAGACTGTCCTTTTTCCACTGTATATTTTTCTTGCTTTGTCAAAGATTATTTGACCATAGAGTTGAGGGTCCATATCTGGGTTCTCTACTCTGTTCCACTGGTCTATGTGTCTGTTTTTATGCTAGTACCATGCTGTCTTGGTGATCACAGCTTTGTAGTAAAGCTTGAAATCAGGCAACGTGATGGCCGCCAGTTTTGTTTTTCTTTTTCAGCATTTCCTTAGCAATTCGGGGTCTCTTCTGATTCCATACAAATTTTAGGATAATTTGCTCCAGCTCTTTGAAAAATACTGGTGGAATTTTGATCGGAATGGCATTAAAAGAATAGATTGCTCTAGGCAGTATAGACATTTTAACAATGTTTATTCTTCTGATCCAAGAGCATGGAATGGTCTTCCATCTTTTTGTGTCTTCTTCGATTTCTTTCATGAGTGTTCTGTAGTTCCTCGAGTACAGATCCTTTACTACTTTGGTTAGGTTTATTCCCAGGTATCTTATGGTTCTTGGTGCTATAGTAAATGGAATAAATTTTCTAATTTCCCTTTCTGTGTTTTTATTGTTAGTGTATAAGAAAGCAACTGATTTCTGTACATTGACTTTGTAACCTGCCACATTACTGAATTGCTGTATGAGTTCTAGTAGTTTAGGGGTGGAGTCTTCTGGGTTTTCCATATAAAGTATCATGTCATCTGTGAAGAGAGAGTTTGACTTCTTCATTGCCAATTTGGATACCTTTTATCTCTCTTTGTTGTCTGATTGCTGTTGCTAGGACTTCTAATACTATGTTGAACAAGAGTGGTGAGAGTGGGCATCCTTGTCATGTTCCTGATCTCAATGGGAAGGCTGTGAGCTTTTTCCCATTGAGGATGATATTTGCTGTGGGTTTTTCATAGATAGATTTTATGAAGTTCAGGAATGTTCCCTTTATCCCTATACTTTGAAGTGTTTTAATCAGGAACGGATGCTGGATTTTGTCAAATGCTTTTTCTGCATCAATTGAGAGGACCATGTGGTTCTTCTCTCTTCTCTTATTGATTTGTTCTATCACATTGATTGGTTTGTGAATGTTGAACCATCCTTGCAACCCAGGGATGAATCCCACCTGGTCATGGTGGATAATTTTTTTTAATGTGCTGTTGGATCCTATTTCTTAGGATCTTGTTGAGAATCTTAGCATTCATATTCATCAGGGATATTGGTCTGAAATTCTCCTTTTTGGTGGGGTCTTTGCCTGGTTTGGGGATCAGGGTAATGCATTTCCAAACTTTTTTACGTAAGATATGAAATTACAGAGACATCAGGCTATTACAATTGAAATAAACAAAAATGCCAGTATCTCCACACATTCAATATTGGCGATCTTGCTTGTTTTCAGTTTCACTTTATGTCTTCCTTCCATGCTTTCTTGCTGTCACCCAGTATGAAAGGTCCAATGACAAATGCTGTCACTTTTATTTTAAAATTCATCCTTGAGTTTGACTTGAAGATTAATTGAAAAAGAACACTTAACTCACTTGCAGGCCAGTGGGACTGTGGGTGGTAAAGGAACAAGAGTCAACTATTTCAAACACAAAAACTCTATTCACAGTTTATAAAAGTTTTTAAACATTTTAAGATGAGTATAGAAAGTCTTGAAAATGGGACTGATTCCTTGATTTCTCTTTCTGCCACTTCATTATTCATGTATAGAAACACAACGGAGTGCTTGCTTCGGCAGCACATATACTAAAATTAGAAACACAACAGAATTCTTTACATTGATTTTGTGTCCTGCGACTGCTTAATTCGTGTATCAGTTGGAGCAATTTTTTGGTGGAGTCTTTTGGTTTTCTATGTAGAGTAGCATTCTATGTAGAGTAGCATGTCATCTGCAAATACTGAAAGTTTGACTTCTTCCTTGCTGATTTGGATGCCTTTTCTTTCCTTTTGCTGTCTGATTGCTGAAGCTAGGACTTCCAGTATGAAGTTAAATAGCAGTGGTGAGAGTGGACATCCTGTCTTGTTCCTGACCTTAGAGGAAAAGCTCTCAGTTTCTCCCCATTGAGAATGGTATTAGCTGTGGATATGTCATATGAGGCCTTTAGGATGTTGAGGAATATTCCTTCTAACCCAACTTTGTTGAGGGTTTTTTTTTTTTTTTTAATCAGGAAAGGATGCTGTACTTAGTTAAATGCTTTTTCTGCATCTATTAAGAGGATCATATGGTTCTTCTCTTTTCTTTTATTAATGTCCTGTGTCACCTTGATTGATTTGCAAATATTCAACGAGCCCTGTAGCCTAGGAATAAATCCCATGTGATTATGGTGAATAATTCTTTTAAATTACTGTTGAATTCAATTTGCTAGTATCTTGTTGAGAATTTCTGCACCCATGTTCATCAGGGATATTGGCCTATAATTCTCCTTTTTAGTGGGGTCTTTGTCTGGTTTTGGAATAAAGGTAATGCTGGCCTCATAGAATGAGTTTGGTAGTTTTCCTTCCATTTCTGTTTTTTGTAACAGTTTGAGAAGAGTAGGTATTAACTCTTCTTTAAATGTTTGATATTCTTCCCTTTCCAACCTTAAATTTCAAAGACCATTTTATATCCTTATCTGTCCCTCCTACCTCTCTACACCCTCTCCCTCAGTCCAGACAAATAAATGCATATTATCTCATTTATAAGGAAAAGGGAAAGAACTTTGTTGCACAAGTTCAGAAAGTTTTTGATGTGTGTGACTTAATTATCATCTATCATTTAGACCCCTTTCTCCTTGTCATTGACCTTAAATGGAGGGCAGTAATCTTCACAAATTAAGGTAGGAAATTAATATTTACTGACACCTACTATGTGCCAAGTTCTGGTAAGTGCATTCACGTATATTATTTTATTTAGTATTTCAATTATTTCAGCATAAGAATAAGAATATAAGGTGAGGTGGTGTGATGGGAGACTTAGGAGTCCAACGGACTGGGTTTGCATCCCAACTTGGTCATTTAGTAGCTAGTTAATCTTGCTCAGTACCTCGATGGAGATATTAATATTTCTATGTTAAAGATAAAGAGACCAATCTCAGGAGGACTTAAGGTTTTAATTGTTTAATCTTTAATAGATGAGCTAAAATTTTTAGCAAAACAACCTCAACTGGCTGCTCGGATCCATATACTTCACTGAAACATGGTCTTTTGTAGTGCTAGTTTTCTGTTTTTGTAAGACTTCCATATGAGTTTTGGAATTTTATTCTACCATTTAGAATTGAGACCATTTGCGTCCACTTTACTAAATAACTATAAAAGAGAACAGAGATTACTTGTTTCAACATGACTAAATATTTGTTTCAGGAAATTCTTGCCCAGGAGGAGATTGCTAACCTGGGCAAATAACAAATGTATCAAAAAGACAGTCCACTTAGGGAGGTGTGCTTCTTCTTCATATGAAGAAAGAATGCAAAGTGTTCTTCGTGTGCTCATCAGTTCTAAGCTGTTATATTATGTGCTTGCCCGATTCAGAATTTGTTTCCTGTCTGGAAACACCAACCTTAAGCTTGCCCGATTCAGAATTTGTTTCCTGTCTGGAAACACCAACCTTAAACTTCATCTTAGACCCCAAAACTCTATATAAGTATCATTCTATATTATCCTTTTCTTTTGGGGACCCTGCCGTGACTTTGTTGATGATGGTGTTCTTTATTATAGTAAGTCTAAAGAGTTTAGGTTTGTTTTCTCATGGCTTTTTGGGAAGTTATCAGTCAACATCATTGGTAATCATAATTGCTGTGTAGTAAAGAATTAACCTTACCCACAGAGAGATCTTACCTTTGTTCATGAGAGATAACTTCTTTTTTTTTTTTTAATTTAAGCTTTTTAATTTAAACATATAATGTAACCCCACCACCCTCTCCCAACTGAGGGATAACTTCTAAGCCCTTTTATTGACCTGCCAATAAGAGTATTGTTGTTTATCTGTGGGCCTTGGATCACACTGAATAGTCTAATAATGTGAATTATGGTATGGACTCTGGGCCACAGGGTCTCTCCACAGGGGCTGACAATTAAAGGTCAGTCACATAGGTGGTCAGTCATGTCTGTGTGCCTACGCCCTAATAAAGACTTTGAATACTATGGCTTGAGTACACTTCCCTAGTTGGCAATACTCTATGAATATTGTCACACATCATTACCTAGAGAAATTAACACTGTCCACAACTTCATTGACAGAGGACAGTTGGAAGTTAAAGATGTGGAAGTATTTTGGACTATGTCCCTTTTGTCTCTTCTGTTGGCTGATTTTTGCCTCTATCCCTCTCCTGTAAGATACCATAACAATGAGTATAATAGCTGTCAGTGAATTCTGTGGCTCCTACTGGTAAATTATGGAACTTGAGGATGGTCTTGGGGACTTGCAATTGGTGTCAGAAATGAGGGCTGCTTGGGGACTGCTGTCCTCAAGTTTTGATGTCAGAGTAATGGTAGTTTTGGGCACTCCTGAACTTTGTAAGCAGATACTCAGTGATGACATAACCTTTTGAATATTATACTCAGGATAATTCCAATACTTATTTTTCCTTCTCTTTTCTGGTAAGAGAAAGAACAGACAAATATTAAAGAATAGGTGCATCCAGTTATAGCTTTAATCTGTTAGGACCTAAATGAATATATTCTATGTATTTAAAAATTAGAGTATAGAATAAAGCATAAGTCATAATAATATTATTACATTATATTTGCACCTTTCTGATTCTCCAGGTTTCTTTCTTTCTTTCTTTCTTTCTTTTTTTTTTTTTATATATATAGAGAGAGAGGGAGTGGGAGGGGCAAAGGGAGAAGGAGTGAGAGAATCTTAAGCAGGCCTCACACTTGACTCAGGGCTGTTTCACCACCCTGAGATGGTGACCTGAGCCAGAATCAAGAGTCAGACAGTTTATTCCACTGAGCTACCTGGCTGCTGCTGATTGCCCAGAATTTTTATAAGGAATCTTTACTTCACTAAAGATGAAATTTGGGCTCACATAGATGAAATATCCTTCCAGACCCATAAAAATAATAGTCCTTACATCTAGGTTTCCTGATTAAAAATTCAGGGTTCTTTCTTTTTAAAATATATCATATCTTATCCTAGTTGCCTCCATAGAAAACTACAGGTGCACAAAATCTTTTATGAAATAAGATTCTCTGATACATATTATTGTGTAACCTCAGTAATATATCACTGTGCGATGAAAATTTTTGACACATTCTTATGGGCTTTCTTTTGGTATATTCTCTCTTCCCTTATCCCATTCAAGTAGATAATCAGTTTTGTGACTTTTCTACCTTGGGAATTTCCTGGCTAGGTAGAAGTTTCAGCTGGGTGGAATAGAAATTAATTGTATACCAGACATTTCTCCTATTTTCTGCCTTTTGTTTCCAAAAGCTTAAGCCTACTGAAAACAATAGAGTCCAATGAAAGAGAGCTCTTAAAGGATATAGAGAAGGATTTCCACAGACTACAAAAATTTTCCTTGTTTGCCGGTGATGAGTGGAAGATTGGGGATTTATTCATTAAAAAAAAGAAATCTACTTGATTAAAAAAATGCCTGGATATGACATTCAGATGTGGAAGTCCTCAGAGGGAAGGGCTGTTAAGTGCATCAGGAAAACTGATTTCAATCCAGGATATCCTAACCTCATTAAGACTTGGTGTCTAATGTGTGTTTACAAAAGTTATAGAGTAAACAATAGATCTGAAAGGTGTGTGTGGGCTGGAATAATAGAGGACTAAGTGATAATCAGTATAAACAAATGATAACTAAAATGCTCTCCACCCCCCACCCCAATATCCTAGTGTTGACCAGGACCCCAAACTAGTTTACTAGTTTGCTAAGTTATACCTTACTTTAATCCTAAGGAGGAATCTCAGGAATTGCTGATGTTTGAATTTCCTTCGAGCTTAGAAAGATATGAGCTTGGAATTTAAATAAATTTATACAAAAAAGTAATGAATCATTGAAAAATTGCTTATATACCTAAGTTTCTGAACTCAGTTTATATCTGCTTATCATTCCTTTTCTTTTTTCTTCCTGATAAGGATTTCTTTAGTATATCTCAGACCTTTTGTTTATTTCAATCTTGTAAACAACAATTTAGTTTAGATGTATGTCTTAAGAACATGTATTTCTAGATTTCTAACCAATTTAAATGCTTCTGTCTTTTTTTTTTAAGATTTTATTTATTTATTTGACAGAGACAGAGATCACAAGCAGGTAGAGAGGCAGGCAGAGAGAGAGTGAGAAGCAGACTCCCTGCTGAGCAGAGAGCCTGATGCCGGACTAGATCTTGGGACCCGGAGATCATGACCTGAGTCGAAGGCAGTGGCTTAACCCACTGAGCCACCCAGGCACCCGCTTCTGTCTTTTTTAAAGATTGTTATTTTATTATTTCTCTTTATTCTATATATTTATTTAAAAAGATTTTGTTTATTCCTTTGGTCATAAGCATGAAAGTCTCCCTAGAACAGTCTGGGATTCACAGAAAAGGTAGAAAGAATTTGAGTGGAACCTTCTAGAATGAGTGAGAATTTTTCAATCTCTAGAGCAAAGGTTGGTGTTCAGGTTGAAGAAATAGTGGGTGAAATTCTAAAGTCTTAGAGAGTTTTGTGTATCTGAGAAAGAAAAATAATAGATATTAAAGTTTAGAGGCACAGTAGCTCCCTTAAAAAATTATGTGAAGTTTTGACAGTTCTCTCTCTTTCTCTCTCTCAGTTTTACACACACATACCCTCCCACACAAATAAAAGTTGCTTGAGAAAAGATATGTTCTAGTCTTCTAAATTACTGAGAAATGACACCTCTTTATTTTCCACTGTTGACAGCTTGACACTATTTTTTTCTGTTCAGCAAAAATAATTTGGTCTTTATTGGACAGCCCTAAAGGTTTAGACTGTCCAGAAGAGCAACTTCAGTTTTCTATTGTTTTCACTTCTTTCCATCCTTAACAACACAATTACAAATAAATGTTGACTGCCCCAGCTGTTGCTGAGACTGGTATGAGGAAAAATATGGTAGCAACAAGATAGGCTTAAGCATCTAAAACTGTGAATTACCCAAGGTAGGGAGTATCCAATTTCAATAGAGTAGTTAATGAGCAATAATATTTTCAGTGGAAGACAAAATAGCTTTAGCATGGAGAAAGCTAAACTGTATTGTCAATAGGTCATCCTTCCAAAGTGTCTTTGTTTCTTTCTGTTTTAAGAAAATGAAAAGCTGGGGCACCTGGGTGGCTCAGTGGGTTAAAGCCTCTGCCTTCGGCTCAGGTCATGATCTCAGGGTCTTGGGATCGAGCCCCCCATCAGGCTCTCTGCTCAGCAGGGAGACTGCTTCCTCTCTCTCTCTCTCTGCCTGCCTCTCTGCCTACTTGTGATCTCTGTCTGTCAAATAAATAAATAAAATCTTAAAAAAAAAAAGAAAATGAAAAGCTAATAAGAGGACTGGTATATTCAGATTCATATTTAGAAATCTCATAGTTGCATAGCTTTAGTAATAAGAATAATCATGGAACTGTTGTATGTATCCATTTTATCTCTAATTACCTCCATATAGTTCAGATATTCATGAGCAATTAAAATTGCAGTTTGTTTTCTAGTACAAAATAAAAATATTATTAAAAAAACTCCTTATGAAGGGGGGAGGAGAACAAAACAATATTTCTCATAGTCTTACTATCCAGAGAAGATTTTATTAACATTTGGTGTTTTTTTTTCAATTTTTACGCATGAAGTATGAATATTGCCATATTTCTTTTAATCTATTGTAAGTGGGCATTGATTTTTAAGATTATAACACTAATAACTTGATAATTAGTGGGCATAGATTTATAGGATTATAACACTAGTATCTTGATAATTATAGTATCTTATTACACAACTCTATGTAATTCTGATTTGAATGGGCTGACAGTCATCATCAAATACATGGAATTTTGCCTGTAAAACTATCATATTTCACTCTCTTTGTGGCTCCTCTGAGATAAAGACAAAATGAGGTTTAATTTTCGATAAATAGCAAATACATTTGTATGTAGCACATGAGGTATCATTTTTTGATATGTAGGAAATGCATGCCTGTTAACGTTGGGTGGCTGTGTGATAGTTTTGGAAAGCTAATGTAGCCTGATTATCAGCTGGGATTTTCCTGCCACTTCAAAAGTGGGTGGTCTAGGTTGACCTTCCATGGCAGACTCTTTGAAGCTTCACAGTCCTCTGTGAAACTTATGGGAATTCCCCCAGGACTTTCATTCTTCAGTAACCTCTTCTTCTGAGCCACTGGTTCTGTTAACTTGACTTGAGTCATGGATTATCTCACCTTCCTTAACAAGGTGCTTTGGTTACCCTCTCTGTTGCCTCAGACCTAGAATTCATCTCTGTTTCATGATTTACATCAAGTAAATGAACAAAAAACCACGTGCCTGCTTAGTTTTACAAGGGAGGTGTGTGACTACGTGAGTTTGGGGGATATAATATTCCTACAAAATAACCGACTTTAAAAATGAGTATTTCTGTCTTAAAAGTTCTTCAGCCGCTCAACAAATGGAGATATTTCACTGACCATCTCACAATACAGCATTTTTGCCTTTTTACTACTTTGCTAACTTCTTTCTCCCTTGCCATGTTCTTAGATTTTCCTTTTTCCCCTTTTCTGCATTTTTGAATATTCTAAGTAACCCCAACTTAGTCTCAATTTTTTTGTGGAGAAGTGAATTCATGTCTTTTACAACCTCTAATCTCAAAACATTGCATATGCAGAGTCATTAAAGAGCTCATCAGAAGAAGGGTGACTTTCATTAATTAATTCTAAGACAGCAGTATCATAAATATCATTATTTTCTCCATTATACTAGTTTTAAAAACAAAATAATTCTCATTTTTTATAAAATACTGGCAACACCAAATATCTAGATCTAACATTTAGAAAATGCAAACTTTCTTCTGTTTCCTTTTCCCTTTCCACCTCTTTCACTTCATTTTCATCTTCTTCCTTTTAGCTTTTCTTTTTTTTTTTTTTTAATTTTTAATTTATTTGACAGAGAGAGATCAGAAGTAGACAGAGAGACAGGCAGAGAGAGAGGAAGCAGCTCCCAGCCGAGCAGAGAGCCTGATGTGGGGCTCGATCCCAGGGCCCTGGGATCATGACCTGAGCTGAAGGCAGAGGCTTAACCCACTGAGCCACCCAGGTGCCCCCCTTTTAGCTTTTCTTATACGAATGAATTTATAAAGGTATCTGTGTTTAAGTATTTTTAAAATATTCTGAAATTCAGTTTTGAGGTAAAATACAGAAAAAATTGTGTGGATTTTTAAAAAAAATATAACTTTTTGGCCAGTAACTCTGACTAATTTAGTGTATTATATAATACTGAACATTATATATGGTATAATTATTTTATAATATTTCATTGGTCTTATGGATAAGATGGTTTAATGTGTGCTAAGGTCAGAAGGTAAATTTCCAGATCCAAAGGCAAATTTGGAAATTAGGAACAGAAATATGAAGTAATTTTAGCTGCAGTAAAAATAACTAAGGTTGGAATAAGTTGAATGGTCATCAGACCTCTGAATTTCCTCAGAATTCTATTAAGTTGTTATGGATCATACAGGGAATATTCTTTTTTCACCAGCAGCTTGCAACATATGAATTTTTAGTTTCCTCATTTTTAAAAACCATAACTAGTTTTGGGGTTCTAAAATATGAGACACAATAAAAAATTTAGAGAAGTTTGGGTGGCTCAGTATGGCTGCAATGTAGAATTAGATTAGGAATATGACAGAATTTGAGATTGAAGGTATGGGCAAGGAACAGATGAGAGAATCCAAGTTATGGGGTTGGGTTTGCGGTCATAAAATTTATTAAAGAATGTGAACTTTATTCTGTAGACCGTGAGGACGTATAGGAACATTTAAGTTGAAAGCAATTTGGTCATTTTATTAGGAGTGTTCTTTATTAATAATGCTGCTCATTTATTTTTTGGTTCGCCTTTTGGGGTAGAAAGAGCAGTGCCATCGGCTGGAATCACAACAAATCCATGATCCTTTTACTGCTTGGACCTATAGTTTTTAAAGATTTTTATTTATTTATTTGACAGACAGAGATCACAAGTAGGCAGAGAGGCAGGCAGAGAGAGAGAGAGGAAGAGAAGTTGGCTCCCTGCTGAGCAGAGAGCCTGATGCAGGGCTGGATCGCAGGACTCTAAGATCATGACCTGAGCCAAAGGCAGAGGCTTTAACCCACTGAGCCACCCAAGAGCCCCTACTGCTTGGACCTTTAAACGTGACCATTGCTGAGATACTATTAAGAGTTAGATCTATGAATAAATTACTTTCCTAATTTATCTACATGCTTTTTTTTTTTTTTGCAGTTTCATTAAAATATGGTTGTATTGTTGCGAACATCTTTCATTGTGCTTCCCAAAAGAATAATAGATTGAGAATTGCTAATGTAGAGAATGTGGAGAGAGGCCAGCAGAAATACCCATTGGAGATTATCTCTGTCATCTTCTTGAGAGGTGATGTGATCTGTACTGAGTAAGGGTTTTTGTGGGTGGAGAAGACAGGATGCAGAAGAAAAATGTCAAGTGGTGTACTTAATAGAAAATGATTAACAACAGCATGTAGAAAATTAAGGAGAGAAGAGAAGTTAGATAATTGCAACTTTTTTTGTGTGTGGCTGATTGTACACCGATATTCAAGGAAATTCAAATGGAGGATTAAATTTTGGTAAAAAATCAGTTGAGTGGGGTGGGAGGAAGTTCTTTTTGAATATATCAAGTGCAAATGTTCTGATTATTGATGGTTTATGTTTTCAGAACCCTCTGCCACTCGCTTTAAATTTATGTTGAATTGTCAATAGAGGAGGAAATTCCATCTTTACAGTTTAGCAAAAGCAGAATGATATCCATGGTGATACAAAGAATAATTGCAAAGGTATAAGAATAGCTTTCAATTAACCTCTGCTCCTCAGTGACAGCTGGGAAAGACTTTGGTCTATGCCTCTATTCATTTGTCATTCTTACTTCTTAGCAGCATTATATTTATTAAGACATAAGACCTTATATCTAGTTTAGGAAACTAGATAACCTTTACAATGATAAAATTATAAAACTTAATTGTCATTAATTACAACATTCCTTTTTCTCAAATTATTTTTATTACAGATATTTTCAAGTATATTAAAAATTAAAGATAAGTGCTTAATAAACCTCATGTACCCATTAAACAGCTTAAGCAATTATTATGGCCAGTTTTTTTCATTTAATTCCCTCTCTTCCTATTCCCCAGAGCACTAAAAAACAAAGCAGCTTTATTGAGGCATAAGTTACAAATTATAAAATTTACCTACTTTAGGTATAAAATTCAATGACTTTTAGTAAATTTTCAGAGTTGTACAAACATCTCCACGTCCAGCTTTGAAACATTTTTTTTATCATGCCAAAGAGGTTCCCATTTCCCTTTGCTGTCTTTCCAACTCTGAATCCCCATAACCACTAATCTACTTTCTGTCTCTATAAATTATAGCATTCTTTTTTGGTAATGGGAATAATATTTACTGTAGAGCTGTTTTGTGGGAATAAGTTTCTCAAACCATATTTATATAATTTTGGTAACCCTATGATATAAGTAGTCATTATTCCTGTTTTAGAGGTAAGGAGACCAAGGATTAATTAAGTGTTATATACTCAAGATCACATCTTGGAGATGGTAAAGAAGTCACTCAATCCAAACCTGCCAAAAACCCAGCCTTTTATTTCTACCTGCACTGCTTTATTGCTTTTGCCATAGTGTTTACAAATGCTTTTATATATTCAGTTATCCGTCATTTTCTATATTTGTAGTATCAAGATTTGGGGTGATGTTTGCTTATTAACTTTTGTTAAAAATCTGTTTCTGCCTCTCCTGTTTACTCTTACACTGTGTTCTTGAAGAGTTTCAATACAGTATTTCAATAACTCGATTTAAAAATTTTTAAGTCATAATAACTTTTAAAGATACATGCAACTAAATTTTCCTACACCTCCTGGAATGCCACAGAATGAAGAAAAACAGTAATTCTCCTATTGTTAAAAATGTGACTCAGAAGATTCTACAATTTCTTCCCTTTCTGGTTATGAAATAATGAAGTTTAGGAGGGGTGAGGTACAATGTAGTTAAATTTTACTGGTTTTTGTTTGTTTCCTCATTAATTCCTGTAGTTTTATAACAGATGATTTAAATGAGCCAAACTAGTAGTTTTTGCTCTCATTGGCACTGTTTTTTTCTTTTAAATCATTCCAAGTAATTCTAATGTGCAGTCAGAATTAAGTCATAACCCACAAATCCAACATAACATTTACTTGTGGATTTCTGTGCTCTATGACAAAGTCTCCTTCCCAACATTGTATTTACCCTACTATGTCCAGAGTTGCATGTAGATTTTTTTTTAGAGTACACATTATTTGATCATTTCAATTTGGCCTTTTGTAGGACACTTAACAGAGATACTTTTCATCTTTACTGTCAGATAACTGATTTCTC
This sequence comes from Taxidea taxus jeffersonii, assembly GCA_003697995.1. Lineage (NCBI taxonomy): Eukaryota > Metazoa > Chordata > Mammalia > Carnivora > Mustelidae > Taxidea > Taxidea taxus. The sequence goes on along the minus strand of RCUC01094875.1, from coordinate 9,994 downwards.
AGTTGTTCCTATCTAGTATCCAACTGCCTAAATCATTCTACCTAGATCATTTCTGACTTCTGCAACAAAGCATTTCATTGCTATCCTAACTTACAAAATGCTATCCTGGAACCTACTTGACAACTGTTACAGGTTTCACGGCAATCTGAAGGAATGTGTTTCCACTGATTCAACACCATTGCTTGCAGATTTTTCCACAGCTCACAACCAATGACAGCACATTTTCAGTCAAGTAGAAGACAAGTAGTCATTCTAGTAGTATCAGAAACTAAAGATAGGGAAAGTATTTTTCTACAGAAATCATTAAAAGGATTTTTTTTCAGAGACATATATCAAAACAAATGTACTCTGTGTGTGTGTGTGTAATGAAAGCAGGTAAGTTTCATTTATTTTAAGTATAAAAAAATCTCTAAATGTCTACTTAAGTTTCATATTATGCTCAGTACAGCAGAGGTGAAGGTAAAAAGAAAAAGAGAGTATGAGAGGAAAAGAATAGGAAAGAAAAAAGCGAGAAGTGAGAGGACAAAAGGACTATTTGCCAGCGATTAAAGGAGAGGAAGACACTTGTATCAAATGAAATGGAGTGTGCAGTTGCCTCATTTCATTAGATGGTGCACAGTGTCCCCCACCTTTGGCCCCTGGAGAAGGGGGGGACTAGAAATAAACCCCTGGTTTACTCATTAAATTTCTGTGTCTTGGCACAGGGTTGCATGCTCCAAGCAAGGGACATCTTAAAAACAAACAAATGAAACTTGTACAAAGTTACCTCTGGGTTTGCAGAAGTCTAGAGGAAGACAGTAGAGAAAGAAGAAAATGAAGAGCAAAGCATATGCCAGTGGAGAGTTCGGGTGGGGGGATGGGGAAAAGAGCTTCAATAAGAAGGAAAAGGAGGGGAAAAAAGAGAGAGAGGCAAGATAATGTCATCATTTTGTCTTCTTTGCAATCCTTTCCTTCCACCTGGAATGACCTTAGGCTCATCATTCAACTTGTGAACGCTTGTTCCTTAAGTGTTAACTTAAACATCATCTCTGAGGGGAGACCAACTGTGAGTCGCTAGACAGAATTGATCACTCCTATACACACATATACATATAAATACTCATATATGTACCACATTGAATTGCCATATTTCCCATATACTTGTCATATTCTCCTATATATTTGAACAAATACTTTAAAATATTTGTTTATTTTGAACAATTCAAAATTATTCAGAATATTTGAACAAAGAATTCCTAGCCCACTAACATTTTTTACCAAAGGACTCTATATTATTAAACATCTATCTTCCCATTTTACAGACATGGAATTTTCTTTATTTATGGGAAACTTAGATTTTTCTGCCAGATAGGAGTTGATACCACTTCAGCATTTGATTTGTTTTCAAAATTCTGAGAAAAGATTTTGTCAAAATTTATGACAAGAGGGGCGCCTGGGTGGCTCAGTGGGTTAAAGCCGCTGCCTTCGGCTCAGGTCATGATCCCAGGGTCCTGGGATCGAGCCCCATATCGGGCTCTCTGCTCAGCAGGGAGCCTGCTTCCCTTCCTCTCTCTGTGCCTGCCTCTCTGCCTGCTTGTGATCTCTGTCAAATAAATAAATAAAATCTTAAAAAAAATTTATGACAAGAATTTCAAAAGAAAGTTATTAAACTGTATTAGATGATAATTTAATAGAGATAAATGAATGTTAATGTCAGCAGTTAACCTCAACCAAGACAGCCAGCATTATAACTCAGTAAATCCAACTTAGTCTAGTATGAAATATTAGAGACACCAAAGGAAAAACCATATATGTTTTATTTGTTTGCTTGTTTGGGAAATCTTGCCCCTAATTTGAACTCATTTGACTCAAATATAAAATCCCAGGAAATGTAAGCCAATGGAAATTCCACTTCTTTCTCGGCCAACATTGTAGCACTGTGGAACAGCTGAAAACCACATTTTCATGTGTTTGTAATTTAATTCTCTTCTACCACCTGCATGTGGCAAACAGTTCTCTCACAGTTGCCAACTATAGATTTGCCAGCTGTTGTAAAAAATGGAGGATAAATTTAACTCTTTAAAAACATTTGACTCACAAGTTACACTCAGAAATCAATCACATATATTCTGGTTGTCATTCTAATTGGTCATCTAAATTTTGCCACTGCATAAGTGGAGTGGGTATTGTTGGTTCAATCAGTTGGCATTGTACTGAGATAATTACTGCTATTTGAAGTTATTAATCAAAGCTGTTGAAACTAAGGGAGAAAGATGGGGACACCTGTCTTAACTTTCTGTGTCTGACAAGCTGAGAGAGGACAAAGGGAGTGGTTCAGCTGAATAAGTGGTTTAGCCACATATGATTCGAATCCTGCTTCTTCCTCTTTCTTGCATTGTGACTTAGAAGCAAGTTTTATTACCTCTCTAAATTACAGTTTCTCTATCTGTTATATAGGGATATATTTATCTTGCATATTTATTGAGCTTATATTATGTACCAGGCACTGGATAAGTGCTAGGGGTGCAATGGTGAGCAAAATGGCTATGGCTATTGATTTTATGGAGCTTATAGCATAGGGAAAGAGACACAAATTAAGAATAGCTACAAATAAATCCATTATTTCACATTGCAAAACTGTGGTGAAGGCTAATATTGTAAAATGTAAAAGATCATAATGTGAGAATCTAATTTAAATCGAATAGTTAGTGAAGGCTTCTCTAAAAAAATTCTGATTTGAGATTGGTATAATGAATAGGAGCAAAGGAGGAAAATAGGTGTTTTAGGGCGTCTGGGTGGCTCAGTGGGTTAGGCCTCTGCGTTGGGCTCTGGTCGTGATCTCAGGGTCCAGGGATTGAGTCCCAAATCGGGCTCTCTGCTCACTGGGGAGCCTGCTTCCCTTCCTCTCTCTCTCTGCCTGCCTCTCTGCCTACTTGTGATCTCTCTCTGCCAAATAAATAAAATCTTTAAAAATAAAATAAAATAAAATAAAATAGGTATTTTAGTAACAGGAAACAGCACATGCAAAGATCCAGCACTTTCAAGGAACTGAGGACAGAAGGAGTGATAATGGTGTGAGTTGAGGCTAGAGAAAGAAACTTTAGAGGGACTTGGACGTGCAAGGAATTTGAAATACCATCTTGAAAGCTCTGTGCATTTGTTGAAGAAGGGTTAAAGCAGAAGAATGATAAAATCAGATTTGCTTTTTTTTATACTGGCAATTTTAAAAGGTCACTTCATGTACTGTTCTGAGAATGGCCTGGGGAAGGGAGACAGTAGACAAAGAGAGAATGTCATAAGTTGGGTGGCTTGCTGTGGTCTTGGGGAAATATGATAGCAGTTTCTAATATTGTTGAGATGAAAAGAAAGGATGGAATTCATAGATAAAGAACACATCATTAGACTTGGCAGTTGATAGGGTATGGAGTAAGAGGTGGTAAAGGAGAAAGTTGTCCATGTTAACCCTTTTCAGTCTCGAGGAACTGGGTATATGTTTGTACCATTCAATGTACAAGGAACCCTCAAAGATTAACTCTGAAAAAAAGACCCCGGGGACATGTTGAGTTTGAGGTGAATTTGATACATTTGATACACCAAGGAGACCTTCAAATACAGACATCTGAAGCTGTAGAACAGATTAAAAATGAGGATGTAAAATTGGGAATAATCCGTGATTGGTTAGATTGCCTGGGGAAAAACTAGAGTGTAGGAAAGTAGATTATAAGAAGAGAAGAGGGCTAGTCACTGAACCCTTAGGGATATCAATATGAGTAGTCTAAATAAAACATTAGATGCAGATGTGGGTGATTTAGGAGTCCTGACAATTTGGGAGGAATGTGGCCCCATGCGGCAATATATATTCAACTTGGTAAGAAACTGTTAAACTGTGTTTGTTTGTTTGTTTTTAAGATTTACTTATTTTAGAAAGAGAGAGAGAGAGAGAAAGAGAGAGAGAGGAGGGGCAGAGGGAGTCGAAGGTAGAGTCCCAAGCAGACTCTGAACCAAGTGCAGAGCCTTTGCCTTTGATCTTAAGGACCCTGAGATCCTGACCTGAGCCAAACTGAGAGTCAGATGCTTAACCAACTGTACCACCCAGGTGCCCTAGTGAAACTGTTTTTAAGAGTAGCTGTATCATTTTGCATTTCCACTGGCGAAATATGTGAGTTCCAGTTTCTCCACAACCTTGACAGCACCAGGTAGTGTCAGTATTTAGCCTTAAATGTTTTGTTTCAGATTGTATTAGATGTGTATAGTGGTATCTCATTGTGGTTTTTATTTGCATTTCCTTTATGGCTAACAAAGTTGGGACTTCTTTCATGTGCTTGTTACCTGTATCTTTTCTGTACATTTTCTGTTCACCTTTTTTAGTGAAGTATTTGTTAAAATATTTTTCCTATTGAAAAAAATGGGGAGATGGAGAGGAGAAGTGACTTGGGGGAAATTGGAGAGAGAGATGAACCATGAGAGACTGTGGACTCTGAGAAACAAACTGAGGATTTTGGAGTGGAGGGCGGTGGGAGGTTGGGTGAGCCTGGTGGTGGCTATTATGGAGGGCACGTATTGCATGGAGCACTGGGTGTGGTGCATAAACAATGAATTCTGGAACACTGAAAAGAACTTAAAAAATGGATTGTGAAATAAAAAAAGAAATTTATATACTGAAAACACTAAACAATCATTAGACTGCTTCTATTAAAAAATTGGGATATTTCTTTTCTTACAGCTGAGTTTTGAGAGTTCTTTATTTATTTTGGATATAAGTCTTTTTGTATAGGTGATTTATAAGTATTTTTTTTCCAGCCTATAAAGTTTGTTTTTCCCTTTCCTTAATAATATATTTTGCAGAGGAAAAGTTTTTGATTTTGATAATGTCCTGTTTACCATTTTTTGTCTGTTACAGATAATGCTTTTGATATTTTAGCTAAGAACTTTTTGGAAAAACTATGATGTCTACACTAAATTTCCTTTGTACCTTTGTAAAAATCAATTATCCATATATATATGGTCTGTTTCTGGATTCTTTATTCTGTTCCACTCATCTGTCTTTTGATCTTGAGCTCAATGCCACATATAACTTTATATTAGATCTCAAAAGCAGATTACATTGCATTAGCTTTACAACTTTGTTCTTCATTACCAAAATTATTTTGGCATTTCTAGGTCCTTTCCATTTCCATGTGGATTTTAGAATCAGCTTTCCAGTTTCTACATAAAAGCCTGCTGGAATTTTGTTTGGGGTTGGGTTGACTCTCTAGAACAACTTAGGGAGAAATGGGAAAGAACACGTTTCAGTGGGGGAAGAAGTAAAATTCAGGTATTGTCTTCAATGGGTATGCCATTGAGGTTGGTGTTTGGACTAGTGGGCAAAAGAAAATGTGGAGTATGCTTTATAGAAGACAGAGAAAAAAAGAGTGTTTGGCTATTAGGAATGAAAATGCTAGTAGAATCAATGAATGATTATTAATTATTTTGGATTCAATATGGATGTAGAAGACGTTGAAAAGATACTGGGTGATTTAAACTTGAGAGAATGCATACTATATTCACATAAAAGGAACATTTAGGACTTCATGATTGCCCTAGTGGATGCAAAGCAGAGTAGTTATTTTAGCTGGGGAGGGGAGAGATTATACCAGAAGAGTTGAACTGAATTTTTGTGCACTGTAATTTCTGTCTTAAATAAAATAAAAGTAACCACTGTGATGCTATCTATTTCCCTAACTCAAATCTCTATAATTAAGCAGCTCAGTTCACCCATCCCTACTTATTATGAGTGTCAGTTTTTAAACCCTAAGTAGCTTTTACAGTGCTCCTCAACTGAACAAAATTTAACAAAATAGAATAAAAACGTCTCAGGGATATCCAAGATATAATGAATAGATGGCTTGTTTCCTTGCTCTCTAGTCTTTGTTAATAGATACAAAGAGAGCTATATATTAGGTGACTTTCCTCATAGACCTTAAAGTTGTTCCTTTCTTACCATATTTATTTCTTTGACTACTTTAGTACTTGATACCATTTGAAATATTTAGAGAACTGCCTTAAGAGGTATGTAATGATACAGAGACTAAGAAATAAGGGACTGGATAGGAATTAGTGTAGGAAGACTGGATGTACAAATAAAACCCTTACTTGATAACATGAAAGTACTTCCAAGCAGGTTTCGTTGGCTTATCAACACCTCTACCTTGAGCAATAACAAAGTAGGAGTTAACATTCCAAATGTTGGTTTGTAAGAGACAGGTAGTTAAGGTCGGATCTAACTGAGGAACACTAATTGCTTTGTTTCCCTGCATTTCTCAAGGTTATGTGTAACAGCTAAAATCAGACTTGAGATAAAGTCGAGTCTACACTCTGCAATAATCATTCTCCAAATAGGAGTCATTTTCCGGAAGGGCAGTTTTTAAAGGTCTGACATCACCATTTAATCAAGGGTTTAAAATTTTGTGGAAAATATATAGACTTGTAGGGTAGATAATTTGATCTTACTTCCTAGGGAATGCATCTTGTATGTCATCCCCTTAACACATCTGTGATATATTTGAGATTTCAGTTTGTAAGTGTTGAATATATCGAATATATGATAGAATTAGGACTAGGATCTTAGTGCCCTTAATTACTAGTACTCTATTCTATTTACTTTAAGAGTAAAATTTAAGCTCCAACAGATTAGACACAGTAAGTAAATTTTCTTAGAGGAATCTGGTTTACAAGTGTTACAAAACAACAACAACAAACCCCAAAACCCAAAATAACCCCCAAACAACCCTATAGCCAGATATCTTGAAGCCTTACTATCCTTAAAAGTTTGGAAGAGTAGCTGATGATATTCTGCTAAGACTTTGACAATTGACAAGTTTCCTTCCTCTTACTTAGAATTGCTTCTGTGTTGACTCACTCTGACACCATATCGCATTAGCCTGCTTTACAAATGGGTAATGGAGAGATAAGAGGATTAAAACTTTTGGAGACATATTTGGCAATAAACAATATTAAATCTTTCACTAGGCTACTGACAGCATTTGGACAACACACAGATCAAATCTTTAGGCACTTTGAGTCCCAAAATTGAATTAAACTGTCCAAGAAGCAATGTGAAATGAAACTGTGGAATTTAACACACCTGAGACTTTCTGGTATCTAAACATACAAGTCTGTACTTTTTTGAGCACAAAAATTTCTAAATGTCAGCATCAAGACCATGTGAAATTCTCAAAGACAGAATTGGTTATAGCACAGGAGCTCATTAAAAGAAATATATGGAAGAGTTTTTTGAATTTTATTTCAGTATGTATTTTTATAAATTCTCAAAGCTCTTCAGGGTCTGTCATCACAATTTTCAAGAGTTGTTAAATAGATTTTATTTTTTTAAAATGTAAGTTGTGGATAGTTGTTCATATACTATGAGATTATAACATTCATCAAGCAGTGGAGACTTCCTATGGAGTGTTGCATTTCCCTTTATAATTAAAAACATTTTAAAATTAAATAAATACCTAATTATAGCTTAAAATGTCAAATAATGCTTAGTGTAACTAAAAATGGTCAATCCTACCACTTTTCCAACACAGTCTTCTGGTGTTTTGGTTGTTTCTTCTGGCATTTGCCTCCATGTATCTAAACAATGAAATACTGCAGTAATTTGCTTTGTCATTTTTGGACATTATCTATTGGCTTCTTCCTGCAATAACTGTAGACTTTACCTCTTTCCTGCTTATATCCCTATTTCCTTATATCTCTTTTATATCCCTCTTGCTTCCTTAACTGTGTATGGTGATATTACATTTTTTAATTAAATCCATAGTTATTCTTTCATTAGTATGATTATGTAGAAAAGGTTAACTGCCAAGCTGAGTTGTACATCTTATTTACATTTCTGTTCTTTTTTTTTTTAAGATTTTATTTACTTATTTATTTAAAAGAAAGAGAGGGAGAGAGAGGAAGCAGGAGGAGTGGCGGGCAGAGGAGAGGGAGAAGCAGGCTCCCAGTCCAGCAGAGAGCCCAAGGCGAGGCTCAATCTCAGGACTCCAGGATCAAGACCTGAGCCAAAGGCAGACGGTTAACCGATTGAGCCACCTAGGTGCCCCTATATTTCTGTTCTTTTACAACATTTTATCTTTCAGCTAAGAATCGTTATATTTTTTTCTGCATTGAGAATTACCTCATTCTATTATATTGTGGGTTTTGTTTGTTTTTCTTTCATTTGCTTGATTTTCTTGAATCTATGACATTTTGGTTCTTTACCCTCTCTAAGAGCTCGGTAAAATTTTTATTAGTTTTCCACAGAATCAATCTTATCAGTTAATGTATTTGCTCCTACGTTTTCTTCAATAAACTGGTCATCTGTCTGACAAAACTCCTTTCTTCTCTGCTGTAAAGGCTTTGTGACAGCTGCAGAAGTGTTTTGGAAATTCCTTTGGCCTTTCCTCTTTGATTTCTAAGTTTTCCAAGTTCTGTGTCTCTCTTTTCCTTGTTCTCTATTCTCTCTGGCAGTTTCATGATACCGAATACCTGAAAGATAAAATTATGACATTCCGAATGTCAGAAAATGTCTTTTTCTCTCCCCATTTTTGAGTTATAATTTAGATAGATTTACACATTTAGGTTAGAAATAATTTGGCCTTAGAAATTAAGGCACTGTTCACTGCCTTCTAGCCCTCATGCTGATGTGCTTCTTTTTATATGGCCTAATCCTTTTTAGGATCCTCTCTTCTTTCCTGTTGTTCTGAAATTGTATAAGGATGTGTTAAAAGAGACTCATTTCATTCTATTTTAGAAAATCTTTGGGGTGCCCGTGGCTCAGTTGTTAGGCATCTGCCTTCAGTCTTAGGTCATGATCTCAGCATCCTAGGATTGAGTCCCAGAGCCTGCTTCTTCCTCTCCCACTCTCCCTACTTTGTGTTCCCTCTCTATCTCTCTCTGTCAAATAAATAAAATCTTAAAAAAAATCTTCTTATAGTTTTTGTTTAAAATAATTTTCTTTCATCCACTTCTCTGTTCTTTTTTTTCTAGAAATGCTTCCTTCTCCCAGACCTATTGAGATATAATTGACATATAACATTTTGTAAATTTAACATTGCAATGTGATAATTTGATATATGTATATATTGGGAAATGATTACCACAATAGAACTTCTGGAAATTCTTTAATTCGCTTTTGCACTTCCTTGTCCTATCCCCTAGTTTCTTTGTTCCTTTATTCCCTCTCCTGTTCTCTTCTTTTCTTGCCCCTCCCATCCCCTTTTCCCTCTTCCCCTTTGGTATCTTCCTCCTCTATCACTTTCTCTCTTTCACTACTTTCTTTGAGAGACTTTGACTTTATCATCTAACCTTTCTGTACTCTTTATTTTTAATTCCTAAGAATTAAAACCTTTCTGTACTCATATTTTTAATTCCTAAGAAGATTTTCTTGCTCTGTATTTATTTTGATCCTTGTATTTTTTTCCTTAATAGATGTATTATTATCTTTTATCTGAGGGTATTATTGTAACTTATAGTAAAGTCTATTCTGTTCTCTTCATTATCTCTGTATCATCTGAGTTTCTTTGTCAGTTTTGGTATGTATTTCCGTGTGGAGATTTTGCTTGTGCGTTTGGTATTTCTTGTCTTATCATTCAATTTAAGAGTGAGTCACGAAAACTTTGCTGGAAATTATATGCATTGGTGGGTGTTGTTGAATCATGGTTTCTCTCTAGGTAACCATCAATGTTTTTCTTTTTCTTCCTTTTTTTTAAACTTTGGATCTTCACATGTCATTATTTAAAATCAAAGATGGGCTAATTTTTTTTTTTTCTGTAAAGGACCAGATAGTAAATATTTTAGGCTTTATGGGGCATATACACAACAATTCAACTCTGCCCTTATAGCGAAGGAGCCATCAACAATGTGTAATTAAATGGGTGTGGCTCTGTTCCAATAAAACTTTATTTGTTGGGAAAAAAAATTGGTAAACTGAATTTGTCCTGAAGGCTCTCTTGCTGACCCTTGTCTAAAAGTATTACTCTTTTAGGGGTTT
>RCUC01094862.1:0-17135 GCA_003697995.1 Taxidea taxus jeffersonii | reverse complement strand
GTCCCGACTTCATGCTCGTCTCGTTGGGCGTGTCAGGGTGAGAAAACAGGGCTGGTGGTTGGCAGGAATTCACAAGACTGAACACACACAGACGCACTGGACAGGACAGCGTGCAGGGCTGGCACAGACTCGAGAGTGTGAATCCTCAGGTCCCTATTTGCCCATAGCTTCCGAGGCTTTGAAAGATACACAGGAAGACGCCGTTTTACATTACTACAGTCACCTATGATACATTTCTATTACACTGGCCTAGAGTAGCGTGAATATTCTTAAATTCTATAGTAGAAGTGGGATGTAAGGTCCAGAGCTTGAAAACACACTCAATAACCCCCTGGGTGACTTGGGATGGGAATCCAAAAAGATTTTCTTTTTTTTTTTTTAATGTTAAGCATAAAGCACAATCAATAATTTACTCTTTAGAATCCCTGCGTTTCCTTTTTTTTGTCTGTTTCTCTTTGTGGTCGTTGAAGGAAGATTTCTATCACATGCACTCACACTTGCTTTTAACCAACCAAGCATTGTTTCGCGTCAAAGGGGAATGTACATTTGAGCTCTACAAAATTATTTCTTCAGCGGTTAACAAGCTTATTTTTAAAAAGGGCTGGAGGTTGGGGCGGGGGTTGGGGAGGGTGGATCTTGTGTTCTCAGTTCTTGCAGTAACTGGTCATAGGACCTCAAAACTTTCTGAAGATGTTGAGAGTTATAATGTAGTTTCATTGACTAGCATCTAATTTAAAATGAGGAGCACTACCCTAAACTTAGCCGGATATACTTACAAGAACAATATTTTGACATGTGATTTGGAGGAAATAACTTCTTCAAACACTCCTTGCAAAACTAGAACAGAATATTAAGTCCATAAATCACCGCGTTTGTTAAGAGAAGTGAAGGAATCACTTGTTCATTTGCTACATTTCAAAAAAAAAGGAAATTAATTTGTCATGTAATCATGTTGGAAACCATTCAAATTGATTCCCCCTTTGACATCTGGCTGATGTCTAAGTGTATTTTAACTATGTGATTTCATTTACTTCTGAAACCATCTGTTTTTTTAAATAATCAGTTATGCCCTAGATCACTGTGGGCCCAGCACTGTGTGCTAGTTGTTCCCTGGGGAATATCCAAGAAGTATATAAAACGTTAAGGATCCTGGTTTTGGATTTCCCTTCTAGTTAATTATGCTATCAGATTAATAGGTGAATCAAGTAGACATTTTTTCGCTTAACAGACTTGTCATGATTACCTATAAATGGGTTATTAGAAGCCTAGAAAGAGGTGAACACGGTATTAAAATTACATGATAATTGCACATTACAATGACCGAAATAATAATTTTCCAAGTAAATCTTTTGTTTTGCGCTATCATCAAAGGAAACAGTTGAGTCTTACCCAAGAAGTAACCCTACTTTAAAAACCTTGACTCTCACAAGTTTCATCAATGAAACACAAGTATACAAGAATTAGACTTTACAAGCCTCATTGTGTCAGATAAGAATTAAAAAAAAAAAAGGCCTAAGATCTCAACATTTCCTGTAATTGCATTTTATTCCTGTAAAACTCGAAACATTCTCGGATTTCTAATATAATCAGAGAAACTTTTATATATCTTGGGTTAGGAAACTCAGATAATTTTAGACAAAATTTGCAAGTTTTTGTTTAGTTGTTTGGTACAATGTTTGAAATTGCTGATAAAGTACAGTGAATCTAGTAAGTGAATTTTGAAATCGGAGACAGAAGAGCTCAGTCGTTTTCATTACACTCATTTGCCATTAAAATGCTACAGACTGTACCATTTGAAAAATAAAGCAATAGTTTTATTATTGTCTTTTTAAAGCAAATAGCTTTTAGGAGTTTCATTTTGGCTTGAGTCCAAGTTTATTACACTGACAAGATTTTGTCCCTACGTTAACATTTTTCTACCTTTGCCTGCAGAAACATGGCAAAATATCTTCGTATGTGATCCTTTGGTCTAAAATGTAGAACTGCCTATCTGTTAGATGAGGAAGAAGCATGTTTCTGGCCTCCCTACTCCTTCTTAGATTTTCTTAATATCATGAAGGGTTAGCTATAGCAGTCAGAGCTTACTGATGTCACTGGAGGTTTTTAGAAATAGCAATTTATTTTCAGAGACATTTTAGAAATTAGACTTTTAGTGTTTTTGCAGACTGGCCCCTTAAAAGTTATCACAAATTTTTGTAATTTCTCGGAAACGAAGCTGAGCTCTTTAAATTTAAAACATTGTAACGAGAGAGGATGAGGTCATAGAAATGAAACAGTAGCTCGAAAAGTTTCTTTTCTAAGCCCAAATGCCTTGTTACATGAACTTGTTCAATTAATTATCCAGATAACTCAGGCTCCCAGAGTGGCTTTCTCCCGAAATGTTTAAGCACCTGAAAGAACTCAGATTTTTTTTTTTTTTCTAAAGAGATGAATTTACCAGTTAACTTTCCTGATTCTAGTTCAACATTTGCTAGTTTAGCGTTGATCCCAATCTCTAGGTTTATGTGAGCGTGGTATTTCCCTTGGCTGCAGGGTCCTTTACAAAACAATTTTTTGAAGACTGAGATTTTTCTCGAATTTTCTGGCCCTTTCTCCCTCTTTCTAATCTTGAGGAGTGGGTTTACAGTGGAGCTTGCATTTTGCTATAGGAGGAATTCTCTCTAGTTCTTTTGGCAAGAGAAGAGTGAAAACCCAATTTGGCTTTAAAATGTAGCACATTAGTGAGTAACAGTTTCAGTGAGGATATTCAGGGTGGCTTTGAGAGGCCGTGTGACACCCACAGCAAGTCCATTCACGGAAATGACTTATTTACAGTTTGTCATAATCTCCGTATTTAATCATTAAATCAAGTTGTTTTTGTTAAATGTCAGTCTACATGCTTCATATTAGCTCTATAGGAATTTGAAGAAGTCCTATTGGCCCAAACGTGGAAGTTTGCAAGAAGGGTATTTGTGGTTAATACAAAGTGGTGTGTGGAGAATGTATTCGAAGACGAGTAAACATTTTAGGGCAGATTAAATCTGTTGTTTCTGAGCAGAATGCACATAGAACAGGGCTGGGCTTGAAAGAAAGACATACCCTTATTTAGGTGTGTTATGCCAGGCTAGGGCTAACTTTGATCTGTGACAGGGGGTAAAAGAATGCATCTTACCCATAGGTGATTAAAATATATGTATTACTTAAAACCTTTGTAAATAAGGACACACTGGCTTCATTTGCAGAATCGTCCTCAATGCAGTGTGTACGTTACCTTCGAGAGGATTAGTGAAGACACTAACATTTTTCTATGTCTAGTGCTCTGAAATGATCTTTGATCAAAGTAGGAGCATGTAGGCTTTTCATGTGAGTCTCTTCCATTTGTTTTTTAAAAGCAGGCGAAAAATAAACATGCATCTTTTCTGTGGACCATTTCTTTGGGGACATATCACGGAGTCAGGCTGGTTTCTAATATTGAGGTGACCGATTCCTGTTTACCAAAGAGACAGCAACGTTTCCTAAGGACGTCTATTTGGACAATTTTCAGAAAAGCACAATGGTATAATAATGGATAATTAAAACATTTAAGGAAAGTATTTTTTGCTTGTGAGCTATAACCATAGAAGTTAGTGCCATTTATTTGTCTCTAATGTAAAAAAAAAAAAAAATCCATTTCTTCTATCTTAAAACCATTTCTCCGTGTCACTTATTAAAGTGACACCTCACAGAGTAGAAGAAGTTTGAGCCCAGAGCCATATCCCAAGAAGAGCAAATTTGCAAAGTTGTTTCTGTAACTAACTGCCCTGCAGAGAGAGAGCCTCTTGAGAATGGGCCGGGAGGGCAAAATGGTGCAGGCGTACATTGAAAGCCTAGGCATTATACCTAAGCCCTTGGTGTAGCATTTGTTTAAGATTTCAACATCCCCAAGATTCTGCAACTGAATAGATCGAAAGAAACTGAAGTGGGGGCTTGCAGATGGACTATCCCTTTAGGTCCTTATCTCTGATGAGACTCAAACACAAATTCATACTTTGCACAGTCTGCTCTGTTTCCCTCCTGTCCTTTTATCAACCATTGGAGGGTATGTTTTACGCGAGGGGTGATTTTGACACCATCGCACCAATGAATTTTCCAACCAAGTGGTTTTTGTGTCTGAATTTCTACCATTTTGAAATAATGGGAACAATTTTGAAATGAAGACGACATGTGAGGTCGGCCCTCCTTTCCAGTCTGCGCCAGCAGATTATACCTGTCCGGGGAGGGGTAGAGGGTCCTAGCACGCGGACGAAGGAGCCCCCCACTTCATATTTCCGGGGGCTTATCACAACAAATGACGTCGAACAGGGTGAAATCCTTAGGTTAAGAAAAAACAAAATTAGAGGGTATGCTGGGGCACAGTGAAGTTTTGTTTTTCATACTAAGTGTGGAGTCTAGAAAATGTGGTGATTTCTCACATTCTATTTATATGTTATTTTACTTGAGGGATGCCTCAAAGCGGTACTAGAATCACTTATGTGCAAAAGGGGGAGGGAGGGAGGGTTTGTCATCGTTCGTTCAACTTGCTTTGCAAAGGTGCTTATCTTGCAGTAAAAATAATACTTTAGTCAAAATACAGGCGGTCTGTAGGCTTGACCAGCATGGAGGGATTTTAATGATTGAAGTGTTTCTGTTTAAAAGTCAGTCAAGTAACGCCCTCGAAGGCAATCAATCCTCATATTGTTATTCTTATTTAATAATACATATATAATTTTTTCTTTCTCCCAAAATAACAGAACTTTTAGGCATTATAAACCAAAACAATCCCAAGCTTACATCTGTATCCGAATTTTAAAATTTGCATTCTGGACCGGCTGCTCTTGAAATCACGAATTAATTTTGCTATTCAAACTGCAAAAATCTAACGGCCAGAATTTGAAAATAATCTCATGGTCCAATTAGTCTCCATTATTTGAAGACCTATATTGTGTATCGGCTCCTCTCCCCTTACAGACTGCAGCATCACATGTGCTCCCACCCAGACCAGCCTCAACGCACACAGAAAAACTTAGAACTGGAGGGCACAAAAGTGATTTCCAGTTTATTTATCCTGGAAGTGGACTCCGCAGGGCCAGGCATAGGGGACGGGAAGGGGCTCCGAGGACTTTGCAAACATCTCCTACGTCCTCCAGACCACGGGCTATCTATCATGTCAGACACGGGGTTTTCCTCTCTCTAGAAGGCCCTGAAGGTTGAATCCCCAGCTCTGGGTGCATGCATCTTTGATTGAGTCTGAATCCGAAGTCAACCTTGTTGGGTCATGCCCAGGGGATCCAGTCTGCGTTCTGTAATTTCATATTTACCACCATTGTGCTTACCATTGTCCGCTCTGTGTATTTACACACCAAACCTGAGATTGGAATTCTACTATTTCCTTTCCTGACTTGGATCCTTTCGACTATTTTTTAAAAATATAACAGCAGAACTCTCTCTCCTGGTGTCAGAGGGGGACGTGTTTCAGGCCCTCTGCTTCGGGCTCCCCTAGAGCCAAAGCCCTGGCAGGATTCTACTGACTGACACGCTCTCCTTCTCTGCTCCCAGCCACAAAAAGGGTTGCTTGGGTTTCCAAAACATGTTATTTGTTCAACCACAACGAGGCACTGCTCCTTGTAGGCTACTGACTGCGGGGCTGACAGAGCTGTTGCTGGCCGCGCGAGAGGGAGAGAAGAAACACGATGGCATGACCGGGTGGCAGCCAAGACAGGACCCTCAGAACTCATTTGCTGCCCAAGTGGGAGAATTGAATAGTTTTCCACTTAATCTGAAAATTGGCCTCGGTTCCTGGAATGTTTCTCACCTCCTTCTCTCGGCATCAGCTGCTGAAAAGAAGCCTGACGAGGAAGTTGGGGACGGTCCTACCAATGACACGGGAGGAACCGGGCTCCGACACCTTCATTTCTCCATCTGTGCAAGACCACATTCATAACAGCTGCCTCACCTTCTCCCTTCGAACAGGGCGAAAGCAGGTGTGCCAAGCATCACGTGCAGAAACAGGGTGCCCCGGACACCCGAGGGAACCTCGCTATTATAATCATTATTATTTGTTGGAACAAGAGAAAGCTTCACCTTCATAGAAAGACTTCTGACCCACGGGGAATTTTTTTTTTTCCCAATGTGGCTTTTTATGATTTTAATGCACGAGCGCTTACTGTCTCCGCTCTATTTCGGTTTTCCTGCAGGCCCCGAGGAAAGCCATCGCCACCTGAAGCCCGAGAAAGCTTGAGGACCACCGCAAGGGAGACGATGGCGCACTCCCAGGTGGGTTCGCAGGTGGGCACACGTTTACGCACACCCGTGTCCTGTAATCCTGTAACTCACGCCCCCGCTGTCGGTGCCGTTGCCAGATTTCCCAGCGCCTTTTCAACCCTCGGATTTTCTCATCCAAATACCTGAGTTGCATACAGATATTTTTTTCCCCTTTGGGTCGAAGAGACTGGGACCGAAGCTTCGGGTCACATTTAGCTTGCGTCATAATGCCAACCATAGCGTAATGAATATAGATCGTGGTAACGAACAGCCCCAACTCCTGGGGAGGTGCACAGATGAAAGTGATTTGCCCAGAGACCTCCATGAGTTACACCAAGAGAAGGTGGCACCGGCCAGATCAGAGCTCACAGTGTCTCAGTCCCCACCCTCACACCGCCAACGTGCTCTGTTACGTGTTGTTGGAGGCACGTTGTGGCACAATGACGCTCTGCGCATACTGGATCAAAGCGACTGGATCCCTTTAGAGGAAGGTGCACCTGTTCAAACCCCACAACTCGATGGAAGGCAGAGCTGCTCTGTTCCTTATAAGGAAACCCTGAATTTCTGTTGCCAGGAACACGCGTTCCATCCCGTCCGCGTAAACAGGCGTCAGAAAGCCCTTCCAGAGTGTCCACTGTGTGCTTTGATGCAAGGCCCCTTCACAAAGGATTCGTGCCCCGCTCATCTCTCTCCCTCTTCCTCTCTCCCCTCCATGTAATGACACAAAGCTTCCTTCTCGTTTGATAATTTTCATAGATATTTTAAAAAGGCAACGACTTTAACGGGACATGCTTGGTGAAATAGTTCTTTGAGTTTGATATATTTAGTAGTTTGGTTTAGAAGAAAAGTTGAAAAACAACCAGAACCAAAAACAAACAAGTCCCCCCCCCGCCCCCCCCCGCCGCTCGGTGCCATAGACAAGAGTCCAAAGGACATTAGCTGCTCCATTGCACACATTGGAAAGGAGAGTTTGCTGTGAGCTCAGTCCTTCTAATAGACTGGCAATTTTGTAAAAGGTTTAGAGGATTTTGTTTAACCATTTCTGCATGTGTTTTTAATGAGCTCATGAGGGCTTGTAACAAAGGCCAGGTTGTGCGTTTTCGTGGCGTTTTCTGCCCTGCTCCCTCCCTGCTGACCCGAGGAATGGGCACCTGTGCTCCTCTCCGGGCTCACCTATGGGAGTCAGGGTGGTGGGGCCATCTCCGGGCCTGTCTTGGTGCCAGGGATGAATCATGCAGTAGCCAGAGCGGAAGGAGTCTCTTTGTTGACAGCTTTCCATCTGGACTTTGGATACGGCTGATCGTTCACGTAGAGCGCTGGTTAGCTGGAAGGGGCGAGGGGAGTCAGCTCCTCCGTAAGGTCCCAGGAGCATGTAAAGCATCCGCAAAGAATGGCCCAGGATTTCCTCTGCAAAGCTCAGAGAAGCCTCTCGCTCCCCGAGTTTCAGGGACCCAGGTCTGTGAATGTGTCTGACTGCAGCCTGGACAGGTTGACATTTAATAGGCAAAAGGATCCTTTATAGCCCCATTCAGATAATCCAACTGGAGTACACCTGCATAAAAACATGGAGCTCAGGTGGCCAGGAGCGAGCCCCTTTCGAGTTTAATCATTAAAATAAACAGCACTATTAAGATGAATTTCAGTTTGTCATGTATAAATGTAAAAGCCTCCATAAGGGCTGGTGTTTTGTGATTCATATAGGAATGTGATGGATGTATGATACGTTTTCCACAGCTATTTAAGAAAAAAAAAGATTATCTTAGTCATGGGGTAAAGTTATGTGAGGCATTGCTCTATCCAGGCTGTGTCTGGGCCAGTACAGATTTTTTTTTTTTTTTTTGTGAAAGATTACTTCTTGGCAAACTAGATATGCAAACGCCAAAATACAGTAAAACCACATTTAATTGGACCTACTTGCCAACTTCTTGAACACAGCTTGGATTATTCCACTGGAGGCTGCTTCTGTTAAACGCTGGGGGAGGAGGAAGTGGCATATTGACAAGGCTTCAGATAATTTTTTTTTTCACTCTAAGTACAATTATGCAATGAGCCAAGTTTGGAAGTATTTTACTATGTTTAATAATTATTATTAAAGATATTGTAAAACATATGCATTTGTTAAGTGGAATGTAATGGGAGTGAAATCCTGTCATAAATTTTACTTCGGATTTATTTTCCTATTTTGTTTTTTTAATTTGACAGCCTTCCAAATTGGTTCTAGCCAAAACCATGCACTCTAATACATACCGTACTCGATATCAAAGTGAGAATATGAGTCATTTATAGAACCCGAGTGAGAAGCGTTCTCTCCTGCAAGCCAGCTTGTACGGAGCCGCCAGCCCCGTTCAGGTAGCCGCTGACACATGCAGCCGACACCGGCGGGGAGAGAGCAGGGATGGAGAAGTCCTCCACCCAGAGAGCTCTGCCACCTCCTTCTGGCTGATGGCAGCCTCGAAATCCAGCCCCGTCCCGGCCACAGCGGGGTGGGGGGTTCAAGCCTCTATTGTTCGAGTGTCTACCCTCCCAGAGGAAGGAGGACTCTGTCTAGGTGTGGGTGGGTCGAGGTGAATCAGACTCAGCCCTGGAGGGGTGCGTGGGGGTTCACTGACCATCCGTGAGTCTGTTCAGGCTTTGCTTCGGGGGACACCGTGGTCCCTCCTTCGGAAAGCTGAGAAGGCATGACGCCAGTTTGCTTCACATCTTGAGCTTCAACAAATTTATATTGTTTTTACAGTCTCTTTTCCAAGGGAGAGAGAAAAAAAAAGATGCCCCCGAAACTGTGCTTCTCGAAACTGAACAAAGGGGCCATCTCTGAAGATTAGCAAGCCGCTCTGGATTTGCACCGAGCTCCACCTGCTCTGCGAAAACCCCATGGTTTTCTCACAATCCCACTCAAGCTGCTTAGCGATCGGGCCCCGTCTTGCGAGGGTGGGTATTCTTCAGTTTGACTTCTGTTTGCCCTGTCGTTCCCTCGTTCCCTCGTGCCATGCCACAGCCCGCGACCCGGGGGAGGAGGACAGCAGGGAGAGGAGAAGGCAGAGCCCCCGGGGCGTCTGCAGCGAGCAGGAGCACACGGCAGCCTTGTCCCCAAGGCGGGCAGATGGGAGGCGCCCCTAGGTGTGTTGTGCCCACGTGCGAGCCGAGGCCCCGGGAGCGGGAAGCAGCTCCGCGGCTGTGTGGGGTGGACTGCAGCAGTGTGAGCCCTGTGTCTGCAGAGGGGACATGAGGACATCTGGACCGTGTCCCTGCGAGCAGGGCTCCTGCTGCAGGCCTTTGAAAATCCTGCCACAGCGGCCCCCCAGCGCCTTGGAACTTTCTCCCCCGAGAATTTAGAAGAGCCGGTGTCCTTGATTTCCTGGACATCTGCAGCCTCCCCACGTGCGGGGGCCCAGGGAGCGTCCCGCGCAGCCCCCCGTCCTGAGAGCCCAGAGCTAGGAGAGGGGGTCGTGCCCGCGACTCCAGCGCTACCTGGCTCGGCGCGCTCTGGCACCAGTGACCTCATTCTCTGCCGGTTTGCCCACCCCCTTCATCTTTAAAACAAACTTCTTGGGCCATGAGACGCTGAGGGTTTTTTTAGCTCTACATTCTTGGGGTTTTGTTTGTTTGTTCGTTTTTTGTTTTTGTACCTGTTTATAACGTTGCTGGAACTTGGGCTGATTAACAAGAAAATGTTTCCAATTAGAGTAGAAACGGCGATTCACGCACCACTTGGGCTTCTACAGCTCGTTGCCACGGAAGGCAGGCTCGCTCGGCCGAGGGAGGGCCACGGGTAGGGCAAGTGAGCATTTCCACCGGCCTCTGGGTTTTTAATATCTAACTGCATTGACACGTGGACGACCTTCCGTGTCCCCTTTCCAGCCCAGCAGGTCTGGGTCCTTTGCTGTTTTCTGATAGGAGGCAGCTGAGAGGTGCTGAATAGATGTTAGGCAAGAGCCTGTCTAGGTCCATGCTAGGACCGAGTTTACACTGTGCCCTGCTTCGGGGAAAGTGAGGGGCTTTCGCTACCTTAAACAGCAGCAGACATGGCGTGCACAGAGCACACCTGGCCGACGAGTCATCCCCGTTAGGACCGCAAAGCGGTCTGTGAGGAGTTCCTCACAGAGCCTTGGCTGGACAGCTCCCTGCCACCTTCCAGCACAGGACGGGGCCTCTCCTATGAAAAGGCTAATTCTGGTAGCTTCCATAGGAAGGGAAACAGCAGAGTCCATTACCGCAGATGTGGTTCGTGGAATTCAGAGTGTCCTGGGGGGACTGGTGACAGGTCTACAGATCAGAGATCATTTGAGTTACAGCGATCATTGAGAGAACACACCACACTCACAGACTCCGAAATGACAGAAAACCACATTCTTAGTGACTGTCATAAAAAATCCCCTGTTCCGGATGCATAGCCTGACCACTGACCTAGTCATTCCCTGTGTTTCTAGCACATCCCTAATCTACCCCAGAATGGGGGAGAACCCTCCCAGAGAGTTGTGTGAGAAAAAAAAAAGAAAAAAACCATCCAAGAGCATGACCGCGGGCTAATTTGTACGAGAGTCTAGCTCAAATATTTTCCCTTTTATTTTTTTTCCATCCCGAAGTCGCAAAGTAAAATGGTTGCTGAATTAAAGATTAGCATGTAAGACTGAAATAGGACGACATTCTTATATTAGTTAAAATTCTTTTGGTTGCAAGGAATAGAAATCCATCTTAAGCTAGTTAAGCCAAAAAAGAATTTTATTATAAGGCTCCTTGGATTCAATGGAATCCGAAAGAGCGATACGGGAGGCCTTGGGAGCGGCTAGAACTATGCGTGTAGAGGCTGTCAGGGTCTGCTCTCCTCTCCCTGCTTCCCATTCCCATTCTGCTGATTGGCATTTTCCATTCCTCAGTCCACATGGTGGGATGGGCTGCCAACTGCTTCTGCATTTCCACGTCTTCATCTTCAGACTCCCTTTGTCAGTTATAGTTCCCAAATCTTGGGGGAGGATTCTGGTTGGCCTGCTTGGACCGGGCGCCCATCTCTCAACCAATAGGCTGTGCCAAGGGCAAGGCCCACGGTCCCTGCGGTGGGACCCCACGCGCACCCCATGGGAGAGGGGCAGGGGCGTGGTCCCCAGGTGGTGCGGATGAGGCACGTGCTGTGCGGATGGAACAGTAGGGTCCCAATGCGTTTCTCTATCAAAAACAAAGGAATCTATGAAAAAAATACTATTTGTCTGGGAGCAAGAATAATATATTGTCCTTTGTGGTCCAACAGCAGTTATTAATCTCTAATCCATGGCCAGCTAGTTAAGTGGAATAATGTAGGCTTTCTGAAGTATAAACTATTAACTAGTTTTCATTTAACGTAGTGCATCTGATCGTCCCCAAATTCCCTACCGTTTTACAATCTCGGAGCACGTTCATGTACTGTTTTGCGGAACCCTTACCTGGCTCATGCCAGCGAGCCCACAGAATTCAATGGCCGACCTTATCTTCCAGCTATCTGATGGTGATCAGACAACGGAGCACAGGGAATGGAGAAGATGCTTTCTCCTTGTTTAGGACGTAGGAAGGACACTGTGTGCAGTGAAGAGCTATGCAGTCACAGCAGGCAAGACACATGTGTTCTCTGTCTGGGGACAGAGGAGTCCATGAGTCTAGAACGGGGAGGGACTGGGAAGGCCAGTGCCGGTTCATGTGAGTGAGGGCCTCAAACTAAGGACGTAGCCTACCAGCAAGGCGGTACTAACCTTCCCAGGTGCCTCCAGGGAAACGGGCCTGCCTGGTGGAAAGAGAGACAGGCACCCGTGGGCTGAGGAAAGAGGCACACTCAGTCCGTTTGGACGTACGGTTCATCACTCCCTAGCTACTTACTGTCCCATTGCTAGAGACGCATAATACTCAGGTCGAAGGAAGCTCCTGGTTAGTTAGCTCTTCAAGGCCAAGGTGAAGAAGCGTGAGGCTCCTTGATTCAGTGTCTCCAACTGTCTAGAAAACAAATATGAGTATTTTAGGTATTGTGGATCTCACCATTGCTTCAGCCCCCCCAAATTATTGTGCTCTGCATTTGGGAAACTTGGGAGGCTGACAACGGATGTTGCCTCTTCTCCAGCCTTTGTTGGCCTTCGCCCCCTCCTGGGTGCCTTGCGAGAGGCAGCTCAGAAGCCAGGACAGGAGAGTCTCTGCTTCTAAGGCAGGCAGCCCACGGGTCAAGCCTTGGGTCAACGTTTCCCCTCTACGGCAGAGATTCCTCAACCACCCCTCGGAAGGGCCTTGAGGACCAGACTGCCCAGATGGCCTGCCAGGACACTTCCAGTCACAGGTGATGGAAAATGGATTCAGACTAGCCAGAAAATACAAAGAAAATGATTAAGTCGTGTGTTGGAGAGTCTGGGGGTGGCCACGGCCTCAGCGGTGACTGGGCACAAGGATTCAGCTGATGGCATTGGATTCTGTCATTCTCACCTCCCCCGCCCACCCCTCTCTTGGGTTCACTTCTGTCTTTGCAGCCAAAGACGGGCTTTCCTCACATGATGGGGGAACGGGAACGGGGCCTGGACAAAGATGGCGCCAGCTGGCCTTGTCACAGGAAGTAACCCCGCAGGGAAGAGGATGGCTTCTCTGAACACCCGCCTTTAAACCCCAAGGGAAGATTTCTGACCTGACCTAGATGGTGTGCTTGTCCCCAAGCCACGGAATAGCTTCCTTACAGCCACTGTGAGTAGACGCCTTGAGTCAAGCCACCCAGAGGAGGAAGTGGGGCTGTAGGAAGTTTGCAGGGCCCTGAGCCCGGAGGGGAAGATTTCACCAGGGAGCCAAGGGCAGGGCGAGTTTCTGTTCATGAGTTCCTGCCTGGGGAAGACAAATTCGATTTGGGTGTGAGATGGTAGGGAAAAAAATGAAATGGCAGAGGGCAAATGAATATTTATTAAAGGACCACTGTACACTTGGCCCTAGGGGTACAGCAAGGCCCAGCCTTCATAGAACTTACAAGTTAATGAAACAAACAGAAGATTTTAACAAAGCATCATAAGTGTTATGAAAAGAGTATATAGTGAGTTCAAACCCACAGCCAGGGGAATCCAGGGAAGACTTCCTAGCAGAAGTGACAGGGAGTATGAGTTGGTCACACAGTAAGAGGGGGACTTGCTGGGGGCAGAGGATCAGCATGTGCAAAGGCCCCAAGGAGAACCAAGCGGCTTTGACAGGCCTGGTAGTTCCTCCCTCCACCAGCCCAGATGGTTGGCACACTGTTGAGGGAAGGCATATTCATTTTCTGGGGCCGCCATGACAGATTACCACATACTCAGTGGCTCAAAACAACAGAACTGTCCTCTCTGTCATGGTTCTGGAGGCTGGAAGTCTGAAATCGAGATGTGAGCAGGGCTGCCCTAGGGGAGAATCTTTCCCAGCCTCTGGTAGCTCCAGGCCCCCATGTGGCTGCCCCCTCCCATCCCTGCCTCTACCTCCAGGTGGCCTTCTCCTGTGGGTTCCGGTCCTCACTTCTCCTGGGTCATGCAGGACGATCACCTCATCTCAGGATCCTTAACTGAGTGCCACCTGCAAAGACACTTTCTCCAAGTAAGGCCACACCCCCAAGGTCTGGGTACAAGGAACTAGACACACCTTTTGGGGCCCCCCATGCAGTATAGGGCAGAGGGTGGAGTAATCACAGATGCTCCAGACTGAGCAACAAGGCCAGGTGCTAGGGAATCGGGGCCTCAGCCTAGAACAGGCCAGTGATGTCTCAGATCACATTCTAGTGGTCATTTTGTGGAAGCGGGGTTGTGGTCTGTCAGAGGGCCACTGCCGTGGCTCAGGACGGGGGGACAGGGGCTGTCCCAAGGAGGCCGTTGAGCTATGGGTGGAAAGAAGTGGATTGTGGATCTGCACGGGAAAGCAGGTCAGCAGGACTTGGGCATGGTTGGGTGGCAGGACTCAGGCAGAGGGATCATCATGGGGAACGTGTATCGTTATATTAATACGTATCCTGCATATTAATTTTTTTTCCCAGGAGACAGCCTGGAAGAAGGAAAGAATGCTCCCTTTGGAATGGGCTAACCCTGGGTTCAAATCCCAGTGCTTTCACTTCCCAGCTTCTCGAACTTGACTGTTTCTCATTTTCTCTAGGCCTCTGTTTCCTCCTTGAGAAAAATGAAGATACAATACTGACTTCCTAGAGCTCTAGGAAGAATGAAAAGACAGCTTGCAAAGGGTGCCTGGCCCGGAGCCCAGCCCCACGTGTGCACCCTAAACGCGCTAGTTCCCCTCCTTCCCTGGCTTGACCGGCCCCCTTTCCTGCCGGGGCTTCCCCCACCCCTCCCCTCCCCGGGTTCAGCTGCTCCCACCTCCTACCTCGCTCCCATCTGCTTCCTGGCCAGCTGGCCCCTCACCTGCAGCCCTTCTCTCCTGGGACCTACCCACAAATTCCCCTCTCCCCTGTGCCGGCCCCTGGACAAATGTTCTCTCCTCCGAAGCAGCGCACACTGCAAACGCACACGAACTGTGAAATGGGCGTCTCGGGCCCCTGAAGCCCTTGTTTCATTCAGTTCCTGCTGCAGTTCATTTGTTCACTCGCTTCTTCCTGTGTTTGCAGAACCCCTCACTCAACACACATGCAGGGCGGGCCGGGCCTGGCGCAGACACGAAGCACGGTGGAACTCACTCCACCTCCTGCGATTTGTGGATTGCGCTGGGCCACCGACCTTCTCTCTGCTTCTGGATTCTCCTGATAGGCAGCCTCTGCAGGTAAAGTGAGGAGAAGCTTGAGTTAGATGCCCCAGGAGGCAGAAGGTGTCCCCTTAGAAAGCCCATCACCTCATCCTACCTCTCAGGCACATTTCCGATCTCATCGGCCACATTGTTGCTAACCCATCTCCTGCCATATCCCTCCCATTCCCACTCCTGGCTCTTCATCTGGTTAGCCAAGAGGGAAGGGCCAGCCTGTTTTTACTTAAAGCCATCTTTCAGGAGCAAGAGCACAAAAACCTGTGTGGTTTTCTGGGACTGGCCTTGCACAAAGTGGAAAGGGTCTACCACACTCTGCCCCACTGGGGGTTTGGCTTGCTCTTTTAGGCAGTGGGGAGGCCACTGCTTTCCCCCTTCAGGCTTCCAGGAGCCTCATGGTGCTCAGGGAACATGTGTGCAAGTAAATGCATCCTGATGGGATTTGCACAAGTCGGGGCCTTCTCCATTAAGGGATGTTCTCAGACTTGCAGCAGAGGGTCTGAGACACTGATTCAACCCACCATCTCAGACATGCTGTCATGAGGACGGGGAAGATGGTGTGAACTCCAGGAAGGCAGAAACTTCAGGAAGAACAGTCATTCCATGAATTCATGCATTCATTTATTCCATTAGCACCACTCAAGGGCCTGTGGGGCTTACCAGGAAGAATAAGAAACTGTCCCTGTCCTGCAGGACCTCAGAGAGTCTAGAGAGAAGGAGGCAAGTACACAGGTCCATGTGTCTTGCTTTCAGACTATCTTTAGAGCACTGATGTGCACCTGGCATCTCGTGTCAAACACACTCTGGGTCACTTGATGTATAAATCCCTGCTAATCTCTTGACAATGTTTTGAGGAAGGTACAAACACCCATTTCACAGACAAGGAAACAGAAGTGCAGAGAATAACTTCTCCAGGAACCAGGCTTTCCAACCCAATTCTGCTGACCCCAACTATTAAACCTGCTTATCAAAATTTAAATTAAAGAAAAAGGAACAGATGAAAGGGAATTTGGCACATTGGAGAAGTATTCTTCCTTTTGCAAAAGAATTCAGTTCTTGTGATCCTTTAAATTCTGAGTGACTCTAGAACCCTTCCAGTACAGTTTTCACTCCCCTGATTTTCCTCCACAATTTCAGGAACACTTCCAACAGGCAGCACAAGGCTTTGCTGATAGAGGTGTCTGTACTATAGTACCCAGCCACTGCAGCTTTGGTGATCCCAAAAGTTGATATGAGAAGGCCCCAAAAAGAAAGTTCAGGCCAGAAGGGAATCTAGATTCTCTGAGCCAAGTCTCTCATTATCAATCATGGGAATTGAGACCAGAGAGGATAAGTGACTGGCCTAAGGCCACACAGCTAGTCCGTGGTGGGGAGATGAAACTCGGTTTTGCCCAGAGCTCCTCAGCACCATGAGGGCGGTGGCTCTGCCCTCAGGTCCTGTGGCCCACAGAAGTGCTGGGAATAGGCACAGTCACCTCTACTTGATGGAACCACCGGCAGTGCGATCATTGCCAACCATTTGCACGCCTTGGGGCCCACAGCCAACTCCATGTACACTTTGCCAGGAGCCAGACATTCCTGGTGCCATGTAGGCAAAACCCGATGAGCAGCCTCACCCTGACCAGCCCCACCCTGACCAGCCCCCCTGCTGTGCATTAAGGGATCAGTTTTCATTTCATTGAAGTTTGATGTATTCTGAGCTGAGGTGGCCTTGCTCTGGCTTTCTGAAGAAAGAATGCAGCCTTGGCCCAAGAGTTTGAGTTTCACATAGTGGGTTCCAATACCTGGGGGACTGCCCTAGTACTTTCTAGAGTCTTTCTGAACTGAACATAAAGGTCTGTGCATTTGCCTTCTTCTTGGCTGTTCCTTTCTCAGCCAGGATTCACATCTCAGGCTGCAAGGAGGTGAGGCTGGGGGAGCGGCGGCCCGAGGAGAACAGGCTGTCTTCCCTTTAGCCCTTGGGCTACTAGCAGGGCCATTCCCTCAGAGTAGAGGATGAAGCCAGGGAAGGCTCTGGAAGTGCTCGCTCAGCTGCCTGGTGTGCACTACCCCCAGGGCAGGGCCCCGGACACCGGCAGACAGGATTCTGGGAGGGAAGTCCTGGAGCGTGAAGATTAGTGAAGGACATACATCAGCCCACAGCCCTGCCACGCTTGCCACCTTCTCCCTGCCTGCAGGGTCCT
>RCUC01094839.1:0-19957 GCA_003697995.1 Taxidea taxus jeffersonii | reverse complement strand
CCACTGAGCCACCCAGGTACCCCTACCCCATTATCTCTAACAAGAATTGCTGTGGTAGTCTCCAAACTAATCTCTTGGTTCTTACTGATGAAGTTTTAGAATATAAGTGAGGTTTGGTGGGGTGAGGTCTGGAGCCGATGGCCAAGAAAGAATTCCTGAGACATCTTTGGTGCAAAATGGTGGTTTATTAAAGTATGGGGACAGGACTCAGGGGCAGCAAAGCTGCTGCCCCGGGGGTTGTGAGGAGTGGTCCATTATATACTTACAAGATGGGAGGACGTCAGCAATAGTGTAAGTCTCTATGGAATTTCGGAAGCAAGATTTCCAGGATTTTGAGGGGCTAGCTGTTGTTGGGAAAAGGTCATTTATTACTGTCTAATAAAACCTTAGTCATGAGAACCCCTCAGATATATATCGGTGGGCGAAATGCTTGGGGATGATTGCCAGCATGTATCTTGGAGGGTTTAGAGATAAAGGAAGTTTCCAAAGGAATTTTTATATATTAAAGTTGACTTACAGGATTCTGATTGGGGATAGGGGCCAGTCAGGCTAGGATTGCCTTTTGCCCTTAGCAAAGTGTTAAGGTTGAGTCCCTAGAGGAATGTCAGTGGGCCTGATTCAAGGACTTGTCAGTGGGCTCTAGATAGTAAGGAAATTTAATAACTTTTCTTCTGCCTCTGTTTCCCACATCATTATCCCTGTCTTCTGGTCTCAGGTACCATTATCTGTGCATGGATTACTTCAATAGCTTTTCCACTACCCACTGCTGCCTCTCTGATTCCCCTCCAGGTCTTTCTCTCCACGCAGCCACTAGAGAACATGTTGACACTCTCTTGCCCTACTTAAAAATCCTCACTGGCTTTTCACTGAATTTTGAGTGAAGTATAAGCTTGTTACTATGGTCTATAAAATCTTTCTAAATGTTTAAACCTTTTAAATTAGAGTAAGTCTTAAAATAATTTATTATTATTATTATTTTTTTGTTGTTAATTTCACCTGGCCACTAGTTTTCCTGTAGATCATTATGTCTTTGCCGCGTTGGACTCCTTTTTATTTTCCACAAAGGTATCAGAACCTTTGCCTTCACTTTTCCATCTTCCCAAATCCTTAATCTCTAGATGTTTGCCTGACTGGTTTCTTTTCAATCTTCAGCACTTGGCTTACATCTCTTTGTAAAAAAGGCCTTTTTCGGAACACTCTAATGCCCAAGGAAGCACTCCCCATCCCTTCTGACTTACCACTTCCCTTTTTTCCTTCAAAGCACTAACTACCACTTCAAAGGACCTTGTTTACTACAACTTACTTGCATATTCTCCTGACTAGAGTAGGATATCATGATCAGACACATTTGTGTTTGAATCCTTACTTTAGTACTTGATGGCTGGATATCTTCAAGCAAATTGAGGAATATTGTTCGTCTTTAAATTCTTCATGTATCAAATGACAAATGAGCATTTTCATCTTCACCTTATAGAGTTGAAGGTTTGATGGCTCTGAACACCTAGCATTATTCTTGGTACATAGTAGACACAGTATTTATTTTCCATTTAGGGTCTGAGACCCAATGCAAAGCTGACAGCAGATTAGCATCTGTGGGAAGGACCTGTTCCATGGGTCCCTTCGCTGCTGGCTTTAAGCAGTAATAGCCCACTTCATAAAAGTGAAGAGCTCCTTTCCCTCCATCCCCTACCACTGCTGGCTCTCCAATTCTTGTTTGCAGGTATCCATAGTCTAAGCATGTGTGGGTTATAGACTGTCAGCATTCCCAGCCAGTTATACTGGGGACTCCTCTGCTGCCTGGGGCTCAAAAACTCACTAGAGGATGTACACACATGAGATGGGACTGGGAGTAGTTTAGCTAACCCATCTCCAGGTCCCCACCGTCTCTCTTGCAAACTAGTAGCAGAAAATTTTGAAGTTTCTGATATATTTGATTTAGTTTTAGGATATAAGTGAGGTTCAGGGGGGTGGAGTCTGGAGCTGATGAACAAGAAAGAATTCTTGAGACAGCTTTGGTGCAAAATGGTGGTTTATTAAAGCACAGGGACAGGACCCATGGCAGAACGAGCTGCTGCTGCTCTGGGGTTGGGAGGGGTTGGCTGGTTATATACTATGGGGTTGGGGGAGGTAAGGAAAAAGGGAGGTTTCAAAAGAACTTTCATATGCTAAAGAGGACCTACAGGATTCCTAGGGCCTTGCCATTGTCAAGTAAGGTTGTTTTTCCTTTTAGTAAGGTGTTAACGGTAAGATAGTTGGGAACTTCCTGGAGGAATGTTACATTCCTCCTTTTACAGGTCCTTGCCAATGACCTTTAGGCTTAGAAGAAATTTAACTTTATTTACATTTCCTTGTGCCTCAGCCTCCCTCAATTTTATGGAGGGGAAGATGATGTTAGGGCTTCAGGAACTGAGTTATGGGTCTTTGGAAGTTAGGCTGTTGATAAGAAAGCTTCATCTTTGTAAATCACTAGGACATTTGTAAACTGAGGGAGATTCAGGATCTGAATCTTACAGGATCACAATCAACCCTTTGTTTTTCCTTTAGGGCAGCCGGGAATGCCTGAGGAGGAATGTCACACATATCCCATGGCGGTGAGGGTTGTGGGGTGTCAACTTCTGCTTTGTCCTCAGCTTGTCTTCTGTTCCCTCATGATATTAATATGTTGAGTTATTTTCCCCGTTCTTTGCTCACCTTCTAGGATGCAGATCAGCTCTCAATTCTATTTTTGCAAAATCAAGGTTAAAAGAAGGAGCGGTTCTTTCTCTAAACAAAGGAACGCTACTTCCTCTAAGGCTCCCACTGTAGTCAGATTTGAAAGTGACACATCTTTCCCCTTCTACATGTGCAATTCAGTGAAGGGATAAAATCCATCGACCAGTGATGCGTACTCTTCCGGATCCCAACACTAACTTAAAGTGGAGAAAACAAGAAGAGAGACAGTAAAATATCCACGTGTTCTCCAGGACGGTTTGGAAGCTATCTGACAAAGTTATGACATTTGTTCAGGGATGTTTCTTATTGTTTCTTGTTCAGTAGTCCTTGGTAAAGCTAAAGGACTTTTTACCCCCAGGTGGTTCCTAGGGTTGATCTGCTTGTCTTGGAAGACTATCTGTAACCTTCTGCTTTGACTCTGGAAAAGAAAACCTTTCTTCTAACATAGTCGATCTTCAGAAACTGTCCAGATAATATCTTTATTTGTTTAACCTCTGCTGATGATATCCACAGTCTTAGCATAGCCACACATTTCTTTATTTTTTGTAGGTGCTACTGTAGATTAGTAATATATTTAACAAGAATGGGGTTGAAGTACATCCTATGTCACAGGTACTTAAAATAGGATGCAGCATGCTGTTTGCTGCCACTTCGAAACTACAGGCTAGTAGATCTTCTTAGAGTGCACGGTTTAAAGAGACACAGTGACCCCTCAAATAAAATAGCAAATTAAGTAACAAAGCAAACGATCCCATAAACAAACCTCTCACCCAAGACCGGAATCTGCACTTCAGGAAGGATGCCGGCAGAGGGCGCCTCGGTCGCGGCCAAGCTTTGTAAGAGGCTGGTGGGCCGTTTTTCTCAAGTCATGAACACCTGTCCCCTTCTTGCCAGTTCTGTAGAGAAATAAAGTTCTCTACAGAAAGTGAAATGAAAACAATAGTGGTCAGCCTTTTTGTAAGTAAAAACGATGCTGAAGAGAATGAACTTTCAAGGAAAATTTGGTCATCTTTTTACCAATATTCTGTAATGGTTTCTGACTCCAAATCAAATTTTCTGGAACTCCTTGATTAGAAATTTACTCTATTATTTTTAACCTATTTCTCTATTACTTTTAATCCTGGTAGTGAGCAAACTTGACATGAAGGGCCCCAAACCAGACAACTTACTAAAAAAATCAAGGATCGCTTACTCAAGCATATTTTAGGATTATTAATTTGTTTAGAGACTTTCAACTACAAATTACTCTTTAGTTTTAAAGCTCAAAAGTCACAAGAGCAGCCTCTTTAATTTTGTTTTTCAGTGTTTAAAAACAGAGCCAAATTTCCTTGTGGGTAGAGAACATAACTTCAGATGCTCATTATAGTGCTAGTCTCATGGAAAGTGTGCAAATGAATGGGCTATAATATCTTTTCTTTTTCAGTCATTAGTTACTCCTTCCACAGGATGCTCCATGAAAAAGGGATCCATGGTGGTGCATAAACAATGAATTCTGGTACACTGAAAAGAAATTTAAAAAATTAAAAATTAAAAAAAAAAAGGGATCCATGGTCAGAATGAGTTCAGGAGTGGTTACAGACTGCAAGGCTTCTTGGAGGTTCACAGCGCTCCAGAGTGTGTTCAAGTCTCCCAGAGGCCCTACAACAAATGAAGATACTTCCTTTAACATACTTTAAACTTATTTGATTGGAAAATTTATTTTCATACAACTACCCTTCTATGGAATACATTTTGAGAAGTACAAAGCACGTGATCACTTGAAATTTACTTTTTTGTAAGTCTGAATGATATATATTTAGTTAGATTGGCTTTTAGGTGGTTTTAGAAATGACAGAAACATGAGTTTCACATTTTGAATGAATTACATTTTTAAGTGTGAGCAAATTCATAGCTCTTTTACATGTATTAATTAGAATATAGAGGTTGATTTAAACATACTGGACTTTTCCTGAATGTTGCTTTTCCTGCATTACATTTTTCTGAAAATAATACTAACAAATGTCGTGGGGTATGGACTGACAGAAAGACCCAACAGAAGCATGTGTAAATCAGGCAGTGTTTTCTCGTAGGAGGAAGTCAGCACACTCAGGGTTGTCAGCAGAGAGAGCAGCAACTTTCTCTAAGAGGGATATGAATTTCTTGAATGTCAAAGAAAGATTGTGTTGGGCAAAGTTAAGTAGACAAGGAAGATTTTATTCAAAACTACTGCAATAGGAGGAGAGATTGAACTTAACTCCACTGAAACAATGGGTGGGGTGTTGTTTTTTTTTTAAAGATTTTATTTATTTATTTGATAGACAGAGATCACACAAGTAGGCAGAGAGGCAGGCAGAGAGGGGAGGGGAGAAGCAGGCTCCCTGCTGAGCAGAGAGCTCCTTGTGGGACTTGATCCCAGGACGCTGGGAGGATGACCCGAGCGGAAGGCAGCGGCTTAACCCACTGAACCACCCAGGCGTCCCTGGGTTGGGGGGGTTTAAGCCCTGGGATGAGCCAATGGAAAAGTATTGGAAGACACTGACACCGGGGAGGGCCAGTCAACCTATCTGTTACTTGGAATTCGGTAGCTGGACTTGTTAGGTGCTTAAGTAGTTGGCTCCTACTTTACCACAGAGAATTAGGAGATAGGAACATTTTCATTCTGGATGATTACCTTTCAAAGAGATGCTTCCCAGGTTCTAGATAAAGACAGTCCCTGGGATATAAAGTTGGCAAAAGGCCATGAGATAATTTGACTAGTTTTCAAAGGGGCAGGAAAAGAATTGGTAATTTTAAGTGTTGTGAAGTACGTGCCAAGGGCCTGTAGTCAGGGAAAAAACCTGTCTAAAGTCTAGTCAAGCTGAGTGGGACGTTAAGGCCATCTTCGTCAACACCCAGAGCTTCATAGCAGGAGCAGAAACATGCAGATGATAATATACTAGTGAGTGAGAATTGCATCCACCTTCTGGGAACTTATCCATATTTTTCTAGGTCAAGATACACACACAGATACAAAATGCTGAACTAGTCCTGTACATAGTTAGCATGGATAAATGTTGCAGGCTTCCTTATGTGCACCAAGTACAGCTCAACATCGTGTAAATTAATCATTTATCAGTATCACTGTTAAAATGTAATACAAAGACCCTCAGTAATACATAAACTTTTCACTCATCTACCTCATCCTTCTCAGACTACCACAGCCTAGTCCAAGTATGATTTAAAAGTTACTTGCTATCGAACTAAACAAGGGTTAATTCTCCGGATGTATCCAAAAGTCGTGGATAACAAACTCAGAGCATCTGAGGAACTCATCCAACAAAAGGTGAAAAACTAAAGATAATATTTATAGGTTTTCTGATATTTTAATTATTATCATCATCCTCACTTTCCATATCACCATCAAAAATATTTGTTGATTTATAGTACGTAGAAAGTCATGCCATGCACAGGATAGACAAAAAGTGTAAGAGAAAATAGAGCCTCTAAGGGTGTACTTTGAGGATAGACTCACTTATTTTTCCTCTTCTCTGCGATGGCTCAGTTAGTGGATTTCTTAATTTCTTCTAAAGAAGTGATCTTTGCCAAAAATAGGATCAATACAGTTTGTTGAACTTCAACTATGAACTCATTATAAGTTAGAAAATTTCTTGAGAGGGATAAAATTGAAAGTAGAAGGTTGAGTAGATTTTCTGGAAAAAGTGAAGCTTGAGACTTGGCTTTGGTGAATCTACATGTGGTTTCTTTTGATCATAGATGGGTGAGCAAAAAAGGAATCTCCTTAAAATGCTTTTATTTTAAGATCTATTTTTATTATTAATTTCTCTAATCACAGAAATAGGGCATGCTCATAGCGACTATTTTTAAAACAATCTGGATATTAGAAATGTATATAATGTAGGAAGTTGAAGTCCTCCATAAACACCTCCACTTCTCAGGATAAATTTTTTTTTTTCTTCACATGGGACATGAACTTACAACACTGAGATTAAGACCTGAGCTGAGATCAAGAGTCAGACACTTAACTGACTGAGCCACCCAAGCACCCCAGGATAATTTTAAAAAATCTGATACCTATCCATACATACTTTTAAATACTTTGACAACATTATTAACATTGATATTTTAACAAAATATAAGATCAGAGTACACATGTTATTTTTAAACTTGTTTTTTTTTTCCATTTCACAATCTTTTGGACAACTTATTTGAGTATATAGCTAAAACCTGACTCTTCCTGAGTTCTTTTCAGATTATTTTGTGTATGGCTTTGCCTTGATTTCATATTAAAGTCTGTGGATAGCAGCATTATCACTTCACTTTTATATAGCTGAAGGGAGCTAAGATTAAATGAACATCTACTCTGTGCCAGTATTGTTCTAGGCTATTTAGGTACTATTATTGCCCTTTTCTGTTAGAAAATTTCTGATTCAGAGGAATCAAATAATTGTCCAAAGTAACTACACAGCTAGTGGGTAATTCCAACCTATATGACCAGAAAGATTTTAATTTTTCTGTTACATATTTCAAAGTGGGTTGAGTACTATTTTAAGTACAATTTGTTGAAATAGGTCATTCAAATGGTAGGTTATGATCTATTCCAAGCTTTTAAAGTTCTGTTTGCCAGAGATTCTATCATTTTGCCAAATCCCATTACCTTTCTCCCCATGATTTGCCTGAACTTTCAGTTGGGACAACACAGTTGATGATAGGGTCTACTATACACGTAACTAACAGCTTTTATTACTAACACTACTTTCACCCAGTTAAAACTTAGGGGGTTGAAAGAAAACTTTCCTAGCTAAAAATAAGAAATCCTTGGTTTAATAACTCCTTTAAAATTTTTAGACCTTTTCCATTTAAATACACACTATGAATAGCTTAATTAAGAGGTTCAAGATGATGTCTTGGTAATTCCTATGTAGGTAAAATTTGTGGTTACTAATTTGATATGATAACACAGTAATCTGATGTTTTCTGAGAGCGTCTTAACTGTGGGGTAGAGAAGGTTTCTCGAGTTATAATGGAAATTGAAAATTTAGGAGATATATACAAATACTGATTTTCCTTATTGTGTAAAGGAAGATCAACTCTCATCTTCAACAAAGCAGGGCTAGTGGGCTGACAGTAACCAATGTTGACATTTCAATCATCTTTGATGAGTATGTTAATAAGAAGGTTAGATAAACACCCATGCTTTATAGTAAATGGCTCACTTGTGATTTTCAGTCTTTTCAGTCTATTAACCTTTCAACTGATATTAGTTTGCTTTTGTGTCAGGAAGGAGATCTGAGTTTTGTTTGCCAATGTAGATTCTTTGGGATAAGATAGTGAAGGTCAAAGACAAAGTGTTCTTGATTTAAAGTTTTAAATGTGTCATTTCCTTCTTGCTTTTACAACAATGACTTAATTTTAAAATGGACTCAAGTATCACATGTGCTCTTGAACTAGTATTGGTTCTCATTCTTGGGAGCTTCCTGGAAGTCTGAAACTGACCTTGACACATAGAGGGCATGGAGAGACCAAAGTAAGAGGCAGGTCACTCCATACTGGTAGCGTCAAGTTTAATAAGGGAACTTACATATGGGGCTGATCTTGGCTGCAAGACAAGGAGACCGCCATGCCAG
This sequence comes from Taxidea taxus jeffersonii, assembly GCA_003697995.1. NCBI lineage: Eukaryota > Metazoa > Chordata > Mammalia > Carnivora > Mustelidae > Taxidea > Taxidea taxus. The sequence goes on along the minus strand of RCUC01094839.1, from coordinate 11,642 downwards.
CCTACCTGAATCTTAAAATCATCTATAGAGGTCTTAACTGGGTTTAGTCATGTACACTGTCAAGGTCATCACAATAATACATTGTTGTTTCAAGGCTGTGTCCTTCAGTCGGCTTCCAGTGTGGAAAAGGCAAGCAGAAAGCACGTTTCAAGGGCATGGGAGAGGTTGAGGAGTCTCTAATTGACCCAGTTCCATCTCATGGTTCAACGAATTGTCAAACCCCCTTGGTAACCTCTTCCAATGACTAAATTCAACAATAAATTTGAGCAATCCTAAATATGTATTTTAATGTTCTTTCATCATGGAATTCTGTGATTCTGTGAAGTATATGGATTACATAACAGATCTAACATTAACATGACGCTTTGAATTTTTGCCTTGCTTATTTGAGGTAGTCTGTTACTTTGGCCACAGGGTCCAAACCATAGATGGTACCAGGTATCTTGGTTGAGAACAGAGATGGAGACAATGGAACAGCTGGAAAAGGAGACAGCCTTGGCTTCTGGCAAAAAAAAATGTAATATTTGTGAGACTAACCAAAGAATATGGTGATTCAAAGGGTAGCGGAATAGAAGGAGAAAGTATGCACATCCTCTTTTCCTAATTTTCTAATTATTTTGATGTTTTCTCATGTGGTAAGTGCTAGTGAGAAAATAACAGGTACTATGAGAGTAACAATCCCTGTTTTGTTCTGTAAATAATGGTCAAGTTGCTAATCTGTCCTCAGGGTTTTATGTACTTTACACAGATTGAATATCCATTTCCTTTCTTAAAATCTTCACTCTCTTTCCATCTTCAGCTCTTCAACTTCCTGTGAACATCCGCATTTGGATATACCATCAATACTAAAAATATTTTTTAAACTCTCCCAGAAGCAGGGCTTGTATCCAATAGGGAACTACCATGGATTTGTTGTGTTTACTTAAAGTTGGAGGTTGTTTTGTCCTTCTTTCTCCATCTTCAGCTTTGACTTCAGTCTTGCTAAACTCCCAGACATTTTCTTGTTCTAGATTTTGTTTTGTGCTTTGGAACTTCTGCCCTTCTACTAATCTTGCTTTACTTTCCATCTTGTTTGGTTAACACTTTTACTCTTTTCCCACACTATAGCTATAAAATACACTCAGGTGGTGGAATTATTGTCCCCAAGCTCTATTTTTTCCACATTATTTTCCTGTTAAAAAATATATTTGGTTTTTGACTGATATCCTTGGGTCAGCAACATTTGTGGACATGCTGCTTCAGTGAAATTAAGCAATAACCCTGGTACAACCACAAGGTTCAAGTTATAGACACAGGAGAATGTCTTGATGGATTTTATTTTTTAGGTCCTTTATGCCTAATGGTTTATCACACTCTGGTTATGATGTATAAGTGCCTGGAATTTTATGAATTAGAAAAGAAGAGCATAGGCAGTGATGTTCAAGTTCATCTTTTGTTTGTGCAAAGTGGGAGTTTTCTGTAAAAATATGCACACATAAAAGAAGGAGTTCAGTGTGTATAAATAAAAAAATATTATATTAGTGGGCTATAAGCTGGATAAGAAGGGAAAGAAGAGAAAAAGGGACAGGAGGAAGGTGATGGACCTTGATCCAGCTGGGAGGTGAATTGGTTAAAGGCCAGATATAACAAAGAATTATTGAGATTGGTAGTCCTGGAGCTGGGAAGATAGAAGATGATAGATTATAGGATAGAAAACTAGAAATTTTTAGGGTAAATACCCAGTAGTGCAATTGCTGGGTCATAAGGTAGCTCTATTTTCAATTTTTTGAGGAACCTCCATGCTGTTTTCCAGAGTGGTTGCACCAGCTTGCATTCCCACCAACAGTGTAGGAGGGTTCCCCTTTCTCCACATCCTCGCCAGCATCTGTCATTTCCTGACTTGTTCATTTTAGCCATTCTGACTGGTGTGAGGTGGTATTTCATTGTGGTTTTGATTTGTATTTCCCTGATGCCCAGTGATGTGGAGCATTTTTTCATGTGTCTGTTGGCCATCTGGATGTCTTCTTTGCAGAAATGTCTGTTCATGTCCTCTGCCCATTTCTTGATTGGATTATTTGTTCTTTGGGTGTTGAGTTTGCTAAGCTCTTTGTAGATTTTGGATACTAGTCCTTTATCTGATATGTCGTTTGCAAATATCTTTTCCCACTCTGTCAGTTGTCTTTTGGTTTTGTTGACTATTTCCTTTGCTGTGCAAAAGCTTTTGATCTTGATGAAGTCCCAATAGTTCATTTTTTCCCTTGCTTCCCTTGCCTTTGGCGTTGCACTACTGGGTATTTGCCCTAAAGATACAAACGTAGTGATCCAAAGGGGCACATGTACCCGAATGTTTATAGCAGCAATGTCCACAATAGCCAAGTTATGGAAAGAACCTAGATGTCCATCAACAGATGAATGGATAAAGAAGATGTGGTATATATATACGATGGAATACTATGCAGCCATCAAAAGAAATGAAATCTTACCATTTGCGACGACATGGTTGGAACTAGAGCATATTATGCTTAGCGAAATAAGTCAACTGGAGAAAGACAACTATCACATGATCTCCCTGATATGAGGAAGTGGAGATGCAACGGGGGTGGGAGTTAAGGTGGTAGGAAAAGTAAATATGAAACAAGATGGGATCAGGAGGGAGACAAACCAAAAGAGACTCTTAATGTCATAAAACAAACTGAGGGGGGGGGAGGGGTTGGGAGAAGGTGGTGGGGTTACATTATATGTTTAAATAAAGCTTAAATAAAAAAAAAAAGAAAACTAGAAATTGGGATTTTTGGCAGAGGTCCAGTATTTGATTGCCAGGGTTTGACCACGTGAAAGGGTGGAAGAGTGGGGTGAAGGAAAGGATTATTGGCTATGAGGTGAAAGAAGTGAGGCCAGGTTTAAAGCAAATTGCCTATGTGATTGTTAGAGTTACCGAGCATTATAAAGCAAGAAATGGTGGGGGAAAATTTGGTGAGGTGGGAAGTAAAATATTCAGTGACTGGAGGAGTGACAGGAGAAGAAGAGGTAACAGCAAAGCAGGAGAACAGTGTTTGTAAACTCTGGTAACAAACACTTTAAGGAAGTTATGAGTTTTGAGGAAAAAGGAACAGAAATAATCCAGTTGAATCTATGAGGTGTTCGTATATCCTATCTCCAGGGTCCTGTGCTTCATGAGGGTGTAAGAAAAAAACATTCAATACTGGAAAGTCTACTTTGAGGAACCCAGTACCAGCTAGGGAAACAGGATGACAAGAAACTTCTGAATAGAGACTGAAGACCCATGGTATTGTGCTCATGACTTACCCACCTTTGAGTCACAGTGAGACAGTGATTGAGAGAAGGGTGGGAGATCTGGTTATAATAGGACATATATATAGACCCATATGGGGATAAAAGTCCAGATGGTGATCAATAATTTGGGAGTCCCAATCATCTTTCATTGATTGGCATGAAAAAGAGAAATACTTTAATCTCTAGGGGGGAAGCAAAATCATTTGCCTCTTTAAATGAGCACTATCCAAGTAGAGAACATTTTAAATACAGATAACCCAGAGGAGAAAGAAATGTCTTCAGAAATAAAAATAATTTTATGTCTCTCTAATTTAGGGGGAATTTACATATATTTTTTCTAAGAAATTAGGTAAATATGTCAAAAGTGAATTTTTCAGTGCCTGCTGGAGCTTTGGATGCATGTACTGACATTTTAGCTCCCTATTTTCAGAAATTCCGAAAAATTTAGAAAATTTATAAAAATTTCTTTTTTAGTACATTTCATCCAGTTTTCATAGCATGTGACATAACAACATGACAGAAATCTTTTCCAAAATAGTTCATTTTATTGTCCTTTCTCAAAAGCAGAATCAACAACATAGAGGGCAAATTTGATATAATATAAGTTTCAAGAGTGAAGCTTAAATTCATATGACCTGAATTCTCTAAGTGATATTTTGCTGTAGTATACAATTTTGCTTTGAATCTCTGAAAGAAAATGATAAAATCAAGAGCTTATGAGTACTGAAGAGTTTATCTATCTAACTGAACTCCCTGACTTTTTTTTTTTTAAAGATTTTATTTATTTATTTGTTAGAGAGAGAGAGAGTGAGCACAGGCAGAGAGGCAGGCAGAGGCAGAGGGAGAAGCAGGCTCCCTGCCGAGCAAGGAGCCCGAAGTGGGACTTGATCCCAGGATGCTGGGATCATGACCTGAGCTGAAGGCAGCCGCTTAACCAACTGAGCCACCCAGGCGTCCCTGAACTCCCTGACTTTTAATATGGAATAAGGCAGTGTGGCTTCCCAGATTTAATAGATGCAAATAAATGGGCTCTAGGGAAGGCAAGATCAGTAACAACCTGTCCCACTGCAGGGATAATACCAGCCATGTGCTAAGCTAATGTGGAATGGAAAAAGGAGAGAGAGCTCTAATTCATGTGTTGGAGGGCAGTCAGGAATCACTCTACACAATTTCTGACAACCACCACCATTTAGTTGGTACTCTGTGTTAGATATCTATGTCAGGTACATTATTTGTTTTGAATTTCTCAACTATTTTATAAGATGAGGCATTTTTGTCATAAAACAAACTGAGGGGGGTGGGGGGAGAGGTGTTGGGAGAGGGTGGTGGGGTTACATTATATGTTTATATAAAAATAAAAAAAATTAAAAAAAAAGACGAGGCATTATTATCATTTTAATACATGAGGAATTTGAAGACTGGAAAGGTTGCTTAAGGTCATTCCACCAATAAATGGCAGGTATAAGACTCAACACGAATCTGACTACAAAACCTATATTTTAAGCAGTTGACAATATTTCTTTTATCCTTTTCTACCAGAAAAAATTAAATGACAATTTTCAATGAAATCCATGAAAGTCTACTAGTTTCTTCCCCTTCTCCAATCCCAATACTAAGCTCTGAGCCTTAAGGATGACTCTAGAAGTGTTTGTATTTGTACTTTAAATTATCTAATTCTCTCATTGAGGGCTTAGTGGAGTCATGCAGTGATGGAAAAGGAAGGTAGTGCTTTAAAATGACTAATTAAAGAGTTCTTTTTTTTTTTCTTTTTAAAAGATTTTATTTATTTATCTGACACAGAGAGAGATCACAAGTAGGCAGAGAGGCAGGCAGAGAGAGAGAGGGGGAAGCAGGCTCCCCGCTGAGCAGAGGGCCCGATGCGGGGCTCCATCCCAGGACCCTGAGATCATGACCTGAGCCAAAGGCAGAGGCTTAACCCACTGAGCCACCCACGCGCCCCTAAAGAATTCTTTTTTAATGAAACCATAAAATACTTCATAATCTCACTTGCTTCATCTTTATCGTCTTTCTAAATACTCTGGAAAATTATTTTAGAGAAAAAAAGGCATAATCATGGAATTAAAGAGCAATATAGTTTGGAAAATTGTGGTATTTTGTTGATGTAGAGGTAGGTTTTGGAGTGGTGTGGGTAGGTGGTGTAATTTCAGAATTAGAGACATCGAATTATTCATAATAGTAATACGATTCTGGAGTTTCAGATAGATAGTCATCATCAGGGGTGGGGCTGCTATAGGGAAGTTCTGTTGTTTTATATCCCGACTCGTGGTCATCCTGAGGGCCTTGGTCCTTTCTGAATCAGATGCGTATTGGTGGAAGCAGTGGTATTTTGCACAGTAATGGCAGACGATGTGGTGGTAAAGGGTGTTGCCGCTGTGAATGTGATGGTTGTGTTGGAAGGTATAGTTGGATCTCCAGCAGTTGCATGTCTGGTGGTAACCTCTTGCGTGGTGAAAGGAGTTGCTGGCGTGCTGGTTGGGAGGGAAGTGGTGGTAACAAGAGGCGTTGAAATCTCAGTAGCTGGGGCATTGGACGTGGTGGCAGCAGTGGGTGCAATGGTGGCTGGGACTTGGATTTCAGGACTGGAAACTGTGATATCAGAAGGAGTGGTCCTTTCAAAGATGAGAGCAGATGATATTTTGTTTGTGGTTGTAGCTGATGGTTGTGTGATGGTTGTAGCTGTGGTTGTGTGGGAGCTGATAGTGGGGGGAGTTGTGGCAATGGCAGAAAACGGAGTTGTGTTTAAGACTTGGGTTTTGGGGGACGCCTGGGTGGCTCAGTTGGTTAAGCAACTGCCTTCGGCTCAGGTCAGGATCCTGGAGTCCTGGGATCGAGTCCCGCATCAGGCTCCCAGCTCCATGGGGAGTCTGCTTCTCCCTCTGACCTCCCCTCTCATGCTGTCTCACTCTGTCTCTCTCTCTCTCTCAAATAAATAAATAAAATCTTAAAAAAAAAAAAAAAAGACTTGGGTTTTGGTGCTTGCCAGGCTTGCGCATGGCTGCACCCGAGGTCGTGGGCTGGGAAAGAAGGGAGGCGGATAGGGCTTGCCTGGAGAAAGACATATATGGGCATGATAGTGGTGTGATCCAGGTCTGTTTTGAATGTGTGGCCTAATACAAGGCTTAATTTGTCCAGGTACTTTAATTGGTGGGTTCGGTGTCTTTTGACCAAGTGGATGTGGGCGTCGTCTTCGACGAGACGGCTGTGGACGTCTTCCTTGACTCAATGGTTGCAGACGTGTTCTTGGATCAAGTGGCTGCATGTATTTTCTCCCCCCGGGTGGCTGCAGATGAGTTTTGGTGTGGCATGGTGCATTGGGGACACGAGCTTTTGGATTAGGCTTCTTTGGTCTAGCTTTTGTAGCAAGTTCATTTGCACGTGCCCGGTTCAGGTTAGCTTTTTGTAGCGTGTGTGGATTAGGATTATGTTTGGTCAGTTGAGGTTTTTGCTGAAAGATTGTATTCGGAGGAGATGTGAACGGCTGCTCACTCTTCTAACAGATGAATTTGGAAGAGACGGGGATTTTCGAGACCGTGCTTTAGAGTATCATAATGGAGCGGGATGTAATGGATTGGGTCTATTGTGAATAGGTGACCTGAAATGGACACTTTTCTGAATAGGGATATTTTGATAAGCTTGTGGCTGCCTAGACCTGCCTTTGACCGCCATCGACAAGAACGCCTGCGCAAGGCTAGCGGCACTTGTCACGTGACTGCAAGAGCCGCGAGAACAGGTAGCGCCCCCATCTGCGCATGCGTGCTCTCCGTGCCGCGCCGCCTGCGCCGTCGTGCGTCGTCCTGCGTAGCCGGAAGCGGGGGGTTTTCAGAAGAGATCGCCCACCTCCCAAGAGTCCCCTAATACCCGTGCGTCCCCGAGGGAGTAAAGGTGTCAGGCAATTTTTTTTCGACAAGAACAACATATTTAGAAACACAGGTAAATCTTACCCTAAGCATCTTGCTAAGCTTTCCCATTATTTTAAATAATTTGCCCATATTTTAGTTTTTTTTTTTTTTTTTATAAAAATGACTGTGCCATGTGTAAGTAATAATAATTTTATTTTTCCGTTTCAGACTTAGGTCTAATTTCCTTTCTGTCTTACAGCACTGGCCAGACCTCCCGCGCAGTAGCACATTGCATAGGACTGAAATTTAAACTAAGTGTATCTAGGGGTGCGTGGGTGGCTCGCCGTTTCGGTGTCTTGACTTTTGATCTTAGCTCAGGTCTTGCTCTTAGGGTGTTGAGTTCAGGCCCCTCACTGGGCTCCATGCTGGCTGGCGGGAGCGTACTTAAAAAAAATAAGTTTAATGTTTTCCATTTAAAATGACTTTTTTTCTAAATTAAAAAAAAACATATTCTTCACCTTAAGGTAGTTCCTTTCTACGTCTAATTTAATATAGATTAAAAAAATAAGCCATGTTGAACTTATTAAGTGCTTTTTCCCCAACATCTGTTGAAATGATCATTTGGTCTTTATTTAACATCTCTGTTGCATTGAATTATATTTACGAATTTTTTTTTTCTTCACATTTAACCATGTTCTTTTTGGAGAGAAACTCATTTTGGTTGTTTCTTTAGTAGGATTTTGGTCCCTAATACCTACCGTGCCCCACCCACCTACCCCTGCCCCCGTCTCTTTATGAGTGAAATAAGCCTATAATTTTCCTTTCTCTATTTTGTATCGTGGTTGAGTTGAGGAGATTTCCCTCTATCTTGATGTCTGGCAGAGTTTATATAAAATTAGACTAATCTGTATACTGACAATTTTGCAGACCTGCTTTCTTCCCTATGTAACCTCCGGGGCTATTTTTTTATTGAGTGAAGGTTTTTAACTACCTCTTCAATTTATGTAATACTTATAGGATTATTTGAGTTTTTTCTTTTTGAACAAGTCTGTAAGATGTATTTTTTAGGAATATGTCCATTCAGTAAGTTTGACAGATTGTTACTATATATTTGTTTATGCTATTTTCTTACTTTATTTTTAGTGTTCACTGTATGGGTAGTTACATTGTTAACTTGTGCCTTTTCTCATCTACTCTTGATCCGTCTTGATTTTTTTTTGTTTGTTTTATTTTTTTTAAAGATTTTTATTTATTTATTTGACAGAGATTACACAAGTAGGCAGAGAGTCAGGCAGAGAGGGGAGGGGAGAAGCAGGCTCCCTGCTAAGCAGAGAGCCCGATAAGGGACTCGATCCCAGGACCCTGGGATCATGACCTGAGCCGAAGGCAGCGGCGTAACCCACTGAGCCACCCAGGCGCCCTGTTTGTTTTATTTTTGCTAAGAACTAACCTTTGGCTTTTAAATCTTCTCTGTTCTATCCTTATGTTCTATTTAATTAATTTTGACTCTTACTGTCTTTTTTCTATGTTATTTGGGATTATACTGTTGTTCATTTTATAACTTCTTAAGAAGGGTGTTTAATTCATTTTAAGAATATAAGCTTTACTGTAGTATTTGGCCACTTTTACTTCCTATATCTTATATCTCTTGGGTTTTTCTCTATTCTTATTTAATTTTTTTTATTAAAAACTCTTTTTTGGCAGTGTTTTGTGTGGCAGAACTCTGTGTAACAAAGCCTTTGAGACTTTGAATGCCTGAAAGTATTGGCCTCATATGCTGATGACAGTTCTGTTAAATATAAAATTTTGGGTTCTCTTCCATTAGTACTTTGGAAACACCACTCCACTGTCATCTTATATCCAGTGTTGGTAATGAGTTATGTCAATCTCATTTTTTTTCTTTTGAAAACTTTTAGAGTTTTCTCTTGGTCTTAAATAAGTCTTGGGGCGCCTGGGTGGCTCAGTCGTTAAGCGGCTGCCTTCAGCTCAAGTCATGATCCCAGCGTCCTGGGATCGAGCCCCGCATCCGGCTGCTTGCTCAGCGGGAAGCCTCCTCCTCCCTCTCTCACTCCCCCTGCTTGTGTTCCCTCTCTCGCTGTGCCCCTCTCTCTGATGAATAAATAAATAAAATATTAAAAGAAATAATTCTTAACTTACACTAAATGTGTTTAGGGCTTTTCCTGTATCATTTCCCTTTTACTCTGAGATCTCTCATCTTTTTAAAGATTTCTTTTTAAAGATTTTATTTATAGACTTGAGAGAGAGAGAGAGAGAATGCTCACATGAGCGGTGGGGGGGAGGGGCAGCAGGAGAGGGAGAAGCGGGTTCCCCAATGAGCCGAGAGCCCAATGCTGGGGTGTACCCCAGGATCATGACTTGAGCTGAAGGCAGGACCCTAGGATCATGACTTGAGCTGAAGGCAGATGCTTAACTGACTGAGCCACCCAGGTGTCCCTCTTTTGTGTTTTTATTTATTTGTTAGAGGGAGTGAGCACAGGCAGAGAGGCAGAGGGAGAAGCAGGCTCCCCGCCAAGCAAGGAGCCCGATGTGGGACTCGATCCCAGGACGCTCTTTTGTGTTTTTAAATCTGAAAAATACATTTGTATTTTCTCTTCAAATATTGTTTTTTACCCGTTTTATTTTTTTTCAGGGAATTCTGTTAGTTGGATATTGGCACACTACTTATATCCTCCATATTTAATACTTTTTTTTTTTTTAAAGTACTTTCTATTTACATGTTCTTCTTTTTTCCATCTGGGAGATTTCTTTCATTTATTCTTCCAATTTGCTAATCCATTCCTCTTCTGTATCCATTCTCTGTATCCCAATGTTTGGGCTCTTTATTTCAGTTATTATATTTTCACACATAATATTTCACTTGCTTTTCTGTTTTTTAAATTTATTCATACTGCTAACATCTTTCCTTATTTCTTTGAGTAATTGTATCAAGAAAACTATTTGTCCATTGTTCTAATAGTTCTGTTTATGATAGATGCAATATTCCAACATGTATTTTTCTTTTGAAGTGATTGTGATCCTCAAATGTTTTGTTGATTTTTCTTATGAGCTCAGTTTTCCCTGATAGTATGAGCTTCTTTGCCAGTCAGTGCTCAGTCCCTGACAGCTTAAATTGCTCAGGGTGTTGGGGTGGGGTAGGGCCACCGGCCTTTCAGTCTGTCACTCCTAGTTCATAAAGCAGCTCTCAGGCTAGAGGGCCAGTCTTCATTATACAGAGAAGCAACATTAGGAGAAAATGCATCTCAAATTGTAATTCAGGCCCTGGGACTTGGAGGGGGAAGGTACAACTCCCCAAAGTTACTTAGTTCCTATCTGTTTTCTTCTAACCTTTCATAAACTGTTTTAGATTGGGTACCCTAGGCAACAGACTGAGATGAAGATTTATTTGTAGGAATATATTGGAGTGTGGTCTCAGGAACAATACCTGTAAGGAAGCAGGGGAAGCAGTGTTGGACAGGGGGTGGAGTGAACTGTGATGCTGTTGCAGCAGGAGTTTAGCTCATACCACAGGAACTCTGGAGTGAGGGGAAGCCTTCAGAGTGCCTAACATTGAGGCAAGGGGACTGGAATTTGGTACCATCCTCTCATCCCCATTGACCAGTAGTTGAATGCAGGCTGTGTCTGAGTGTTCTGGTATGTTTTTCATGTTTAGCACTGTTTTCTGGGGTGCTTTCAAGTTTGGTTGTGGTCATTGAGATGGCTTTAGTTTAAGTGGTGATCTCAGGGTAGTTTGGGTTCAGTGACGGTCCCTCTTTTTTAAATTTTGTGTTTATGTGCTACATCTTTGCTATCCTTTTATTTTTTAATCTTTCTGAATATCTTTAAGTTATTCTTTGTTTATGGTTCTCTGTTGGATTTTGCTTTGTTAGCCAATCTGAAAATCTTTTTCTTTTTATAAGTAAGTTAAGCCCATTTATACTTATTGATATGATTGACATGTTTGGATTTAGTTATGTCAAAAGTATTACATATATACATATACACATCATTCTGTGTTCTCTTTTGGGGTGTCTCTTTTCTAGATCTTTCCATGTTTAGGAAGATTTTAATTTTTTCTTTATTCTGATACCTTATATAACACCCTTAGTCTCCTCATTTTTTGAATACTGTCTATTATTCACTGCTAGGAGCAATACTGAAATCAGTTACTAGTTTTTTTCCCCAACCCTTTTTCTCTGTCCTAGAATTTAATTTGAACTATCTGTTTACTCTCTGATAATGTCTATAAAGCAATCGATGAGCTTTACTTTCTGTATATTTTCCTATTAGCAAGTAGTACAATTTCTGAAAGTTGTACTGTATCTACATTATGAGAGCATGTAACCATTACATACTACATCTTCTTCCTATTAAATCGCAGTTATACAGGAAAATGCATACTCAGTACTCACCATGAACCCATTTTTGATACCATGTGTAGCATTTGTTTTTTTTTCTTTTTTAAAAAAATTAGATGTAGTTGACATATAACATTGTATTAACTTTAGGTGT
>RCUC01094838.1:0-10417 GCA_003697995.1 Taxidea taxus jeffersonii | reverse complement strand
TTTTTTTTTTTCTTTTTGAAATATATGAATGTACTACATATTCTAAAATTAAATTATAAAAAAATAAAAATCTAATATATAGGGATATGTTATCCCTGTATATATTAGGAGTGTAAATGATATAATATTTTGGAAAAAGGTCTGGTTGTTTCTTAAAAAATTAAACAGACACCTATCCTGTCATCTCATAAAGTGCTGGTATCTGCCAAAGAGAGATGAAAACATACATCCATGCAAAAGAAAAGAAATAAATATTCAAAAACTTATCCTTTCCTAATTCTTGTATTTTATTTTTGCCTTTGCCCTGAGGCTCTTTGCGGCTATTGGACCAGACTGGTGGAAATATTTTATAACACTAAGGGTGGGTGCAGGGTGAGAGGGAGAAACTTGCTGAGCAGGGAGCCCAACACAGGGCTCATCCCAGGACGCTGGGACCATGACCTGAGCTGAAGGCAGACACTTAACCCACTGAGCAACCCAAGCACCCCTAATTTCTATTTCTTATACACCTGATATACATCCTTGTAGACTACTTTTGGCTGGTGTTTCTGTATATTATGGGATTTTTGCATCAAAGAATCACTGATTTAAAGAGTATGAACTTAAACTTCTTGATAGTATCAAATTTAACTCCGGAGGGGTTACACACCAATCTACAGTTGCACAAATACTATATACCACTGACTGTCTCATCAACTCCTTATATCGAGCATTTCATTAAAAATCTTTTAAAATTTGATCACTAAAAAAAGATTTCATTTAATTTGCATTTGTTAAATTACAGGCAAAATTCATCTAAAAATGTTTGTTGCAGGGCGCCTGAGTGGCTCAGTTGGTTAAACAACCAACTCTTGATTTCTGCTCAGGTCATGATTTCAGTCAGAGTCATGAGATTGAGCTCTGTGTCTGCATCTGTGTTAGGCTCTGCCCCAGATGGACATGGAGCCTGCTTAAGATTCTCTCTCCCTCTGCCCTTCCCTAGCATTCTCATTTTCTCTCTCTAAAAAAAGAAAAAAATGCTTGTTACATTTGTTCTTTCCTTATGTGAATGATTTACTCATATATATTTTTTGCCTGTTTTTGTACTGGAGTCTTAGTGTTTTTCTTGTCAATCTATTCGAATTCCTTTTACATGAAAATTGAAGGGTTATTAGGAAAACAGCACTGTTTTCTGTTCACTATCTAGCTGGAGGCAAAGGTATTGAGAATACAAAATTTTTGATTTGGTTGTGTTTTAGCACACAGGATTGAACATAAATAGGGATCTACTTCCCTTCCCTTCCAGACCCTATTTAGGTAAAGGAAAAAGTATTTTTAGTTTTTATTATTATTATTTTTTTAAGATTTTATTTATTTATTTGTCAGAGAGAGGGAGAGAGAGCGAACGAGCACAGGCAGACAGAGAGGCAGGCAAAGGGAGAAGCAGACTCCCTGCTGAGCAAGGAGCCCGATGTGGGACTCGATCCCAGGACGCTGGGATCATGACCTGAGCCGAGGGCAGCTGCTTAACCAACTGAGCCACCCAGACGTCCCTATTACTTATTTTTTTTAAGTAGGCTCAATGCCCAGCATAGAGTCCAGTGTGGGGCCCCAATTCATGATCAAGACCTGAGCTGAGATGGAGTCAGATGCTCAACCTACTGAGCCACCCAGACACCACCCCCCCAAACACCCAAGTTTTTTAAAAGAATGAATCCTGAATAGTCCTGGAAAGCAAGATAAGGGGATTACTAGTTAACAAGACATTTACAGACAGTTGAGCATGACAGAAAGGAGTTGGGGTTGGAGCCTTCTGACTCAAGATGGCAGATCAAGAACACACTTTGGCCTTCTCTTCTCTCCTTAGACTTCTATGAAACAGTAGGTGTTTAAAAATAATAAGCGACACAGCGAACTGACGAAGTAATAGAGGCTGTGGCAAGTGGGGGAGCAGAGAGACTCAGTTTCATGTGGATGGTTAAAGAGGCAGAGAAGGTGCGAGGTGAGGGAGGGGAAGGGTGGCTAGAAATAGGCCTGTAAAGAAGGACAGTGATAGCAAGGCTGCATGTGCCATAGCTGTACCCCATCTCTCTTCCTCATTCTTGTGTTCATGGACAGTTTCATGTTTATAGTGGGCAAAAACGCAACTATTCTCCTCAAAAGAAATGGGCTCAGCTCAGTGAAGAAAGTTAACACTTTTCAGTAGATGTTAAGGGAAAAATAAAGTCAAATTTAAACATGCAAAAATTCATTATTTTGTACCCAATAAAGTTTCAGAATTTCCTTCTAGGAAGAGCTAAGGTGCAGCAAGCAGAGTAGAAGAGCTTCCTAGTCCTGGACTAGACTTGGTTTTGGCTTAGGATTCTCATTCCAGATTGTAGGGTATGGCATGGAGAGGCATGACATAGTATTTCTTGTCCTATTAATTTTTTAAAAGTTTGTTATTTATGTTAAATGACTTTTATTTTTATTTTTATTCTTTTTTTTTAAAAAGATTTATTTATTTATTTGACAGAGATCACAAGTAAGCAGAGAGGCAGGCAGAGAGAGAGGAGGAAGCAGGCTCGGAGCAGAGAGCCCGATGCGGGGCTCGATCCCAGGACCCCGGGATCATGACCTGAGCTGAAGGCAGAGGCTTTAACCCACTGAGCCACCCAGGCGCCCCTGATTTTTATTTTTCATTATGTTATGTTAGTCACCATACAGTTTTAAATAATTTTTTAAAGATTTATTTATTTCTTTGAGAGAGTGAGAGCATGAGCGGGGGAGGGGCGGTGGGGAGGGGCAGAAGTGGGGGCAGAGAGAGAAGTGAGAGGGAGAAGCAGACTCCCTGCTGACTTTGGGATCACAGCCTGAGCTGGAGGCAGAAGCTTTACCACCCAGGCAACCCTGTTTATTTATTTTAGTAATTTCTACACCCAACATGGGGCTTGAACTCACAACCATGAGATCACAAGTCACAAGCTCTACTGATTGAGCCAGCCAGGGACCTGATGTCCTATTTAGATTTTCTTTTTTACTCACAAAAACCTTACACTTTCTTTTTTCAGTTTCAGTACTTATAATTGGGGCAAAAAAGGGAACAGGGCTAATCAGCATAAAATTGTATTTGATTGAGTTGAGGACCACAAATTCTATGGAGCCATGGTGCCAAGGGACTGATGAATGCAGAGTCCCAGTGTAGCTTCTTGAAACCCCATTTTGGTTCTAGACCAGAGGCTACATACTCAGTATTGACAGATATGGGGCTGGAAGTTAGGTGTTCTTACCTGCATTGGCCTTCTTCTTCCTGTACTTTTATTGTCAGCAAACTTGGATAGAAAGCAAATTTACTGATGACTGTTCCTTGTGAGAGTGTACTGCAACCTTTCTCTGATCCACTGGTGATTTGTGAGCATGTCAGAACACTCCAGAGAAGAATTTCATTTACCTCCATTTAAGGAAGCCGAAGAGTCCAGGATGATTAGGGTCTGAGTGTTGCTGTTCTTCATATCACCAGGACTGGCACGTTATGATTTTTCAGTTGATATTTATTGAATTGTGTTTGTAGCTATGCACAAGGTATGGTGCTGGTGAGTGCTTATGAGCTTTGCCATGTATGATGAAATAGTGTATTAATAGTCTAAGATAACTATTTTGACCTGAATTCATGTTAAAGAGACTGGAAAATTAAAAAAAAGAAAAGGAAGCCAATATTGTTAAACCAGAAAACTTACTAGGAGATATTTCCTGCTCCAGGTCCTGGAACACCTACATAAACAAAACTAGATTCAAATATTACTTTTTTCTGGGGCACCTGGGTGGCTCAACTAGTTAAGTGACCAACTCTTGATCTCAGCTCAGGTCTTGATCTTAGGGTTGTGAGTTCAAGCTTTGTGTTGGGCTCCATGCTGGGCGTGATGCCTACTAAAAAAATATATATGTGTGTGTATATATATATATATGTATATACATATACATATATACATATACATATATATACATATATATACACACATATATATTTACACACATGTATTAATTTTTTCCTGTTGTCTAAATGATTTTATTTTATTTATTTTTTTAGAAGATTTTATTTATTCATTTATTTATTTATTTATTTATTTTACAGAGAGAGAGAGAGGGATCACAAGTAGGCAGAGAGGGAGGCAGAGAGAGAGGGGGAAGCAGGCTCCCTGTTAGCAAAGAGCCCGATGCGGGGCTCAATCCCAGGACCCTGAGATCATGAGTGATAAGCAGGGGCTTAACCTACTGAGCCATCCAGGTGCCCCTATCAAAATGATTTTAAATTAAGTGTTGTGATTAATTGAGGAAAATACAGAAAAGAATGAAGAAGAAATAAGTCATCCGTAGACCCATCACTTAAAGACAATGTGTGTATTTGTGAACACTCCAAATCCAAACCTTGCAAGATACCTAAAACTAACACAGAGGATAGGATTAGCCTTATTGCTTTATTGAGAGAGGGTCAGGAACTTCAGTGATATCACCCAACTTGCTCAAGCTAATCCTCATCAAGTGGGAACCAGGAAGAATTCTAGGTGATTCTAATCTCTATTGTTGACTAAGTCATGCTATTTTGCAAAAGATTAGATTGGAAGGCATCACAGTATTCCCCATCCTGAATTTCTCTTCAGAGAGGAGCTGGGTTGAGGAGCTGGGTTAAGACAGGAGCTCTTGCCATCAGAGTTTGGAGTTTACGGACCATTAACTGCAGGCCTTCCCTAAGGTGTGTGTGTGTGTGTGTGTTTGTGTGGGTGTCTGTGAAAAGAGAGAGAGAGAAAGTTTACAGGTAGATGTTAAAAATGAGAAAGCAGTCCCAAAATGGAGTCACTTGTGCTAAATTCCACACTAGCAAAAAAAGATTTAATACCTAATCTAATTGTAGTTTCAACCCCCCAGGAATAATATGGAATTGTCTGGTAAGCATAAATGAGATAATCCTCTTGATAGACCCATTTTGATCTCTTTGAGGAAGGTAACCTTGCTTGAAGCAATGCATTCTTTGCTAACAATTTTCTTTTCCTATCCTTCTTCTACCTTTAAAAACCTTTCCTTTTCTATAGCTCATTGGAGATCCTTTCTATTTGCTAGATGTGATGCTGCCTGATTCATGAATCCTTAAATAAAATCAATTTGATCTTTAAATGTACTCAATTAAATGTTTGCTATTTATCACATATAAGAAAACAAATCTTAAGTGTACAGCTCAATAAATGTTTACAAAATTCACCTTTCAGGAGTAGGGTGGTGGGAAGTTCCCTCAGGCTACTTCCCAGGAAGGGTCCCTACCTTGAGCCCAGAGGCACCACAGGGGCTTGAAGGCATCTTAAAAGTTTAGCAGTAAAGATCACTAACATTTCTCTATTTCCCACTATTATCTTCTTTTTTAAAAAATAAACTTTTTATTTTGGAATAATTTTATTTTATTTTTTAAAAGCGATATAATTATTTATTTGAGACAGGGAGCAGGAGAGAAAGAAGCAGGCTTCTCGATGAGTAGGGAGCCCAGTGCAGGGCCCTATCCTAGGGCCCTGGGATCAGGACTTGAGTGGAAGACAGACGTTTAACTGACTGAGCCACCTAGGTGCCCCTGGAAAATTTTAAATTTGCCAAAAAGTTAGTATACTCTTCACTCAGTTTCAGATAATGTTCACATCTTACATAATCATGGTGCAATTATCAAAACTAAAAATTACAAGTAATTGTTATTTTCAATTGTTCAAAATCAAGCATTTGGAATTTACCAATTTTTTCCAGGATTCCACCCTGGATCCCCCATTGCATCTGACAGTTTCTCAGTCTTTCCTTGTTTTTCATGACCTTTAAAGTTTTTGAGGAGTACTGGTGAGGTAGTTTGTGGAATATGCATCAATTAGGAGTTGTCTGATGTTTTTGTTATGGTGAGATTGGGACTGTAGTATTTTTGGGAGGAAGACCACAGGAAAAGTGACCTTTTCATTACATCATGTCAAGGGTAAATATTATCAACAGGACTTAACATGGCTAATGTCAATCTTGATCACATGTTTGAGTAGTGTTTGTCAGGTTTCTCCACTGTAAAGTTATTTTCTCCCCTCTCTTTGGGAGGAAGCAATTATGCAGATTCAGGAGTGTGTGGATGGAGATTCATACTCCCTCTGGATTAGGTATGATTTGTTAGAATTCTTCTATAAAAAAACTTCTCTCTTCTCTTCATTAATTTAACCATTTACTTTCAAAAGAACGGACTCTTATATTTGTTTTATACTCAGTTATAACCTAATACTACATAATCTATTTGGTGCTCAAGTTATTCCAGATTTGGCCATGGGGAGCTTTTTCAGGTTTATTCCTGTATCCTTTGACATGCCTCCATGATTTTATTTTTTGAGCATTTCTTAGTTCTGGCGCTACACCAAGCTCCAGGCTCAGGTTGTGCTTTCGCTGCCATAGTTCTAGAGCCACTCATTTCTCTAAGCAGCCCTGGCTCCTTTTATTGGAGGATGGAATTTGGACAAAGATAAGGGTGCAAACAATTTTTTCACTTGAAAATTAAACCTCCACTTAAGCAGAGCTAAGGATGCCTCAGGATCCTCCCCTGCCTCCTACGACGACCTAGGCTCAGCAGCTGCCTCCTCGACTATTCCAGGCAAGCCCCGCGCGGCCGGACGCATGCGCGCCGGGGAGGTGTGACGTTGGACAGCTGCCCGGACGCAGGCGTGAGGCAGTCGGAGCCCAGGAACCCCAGTGGCGTCCTTGCGGTCCTGCGCCCTGCTTCGGTGCTCCGCGGCGGCAGGAGAGTTCGCAGGTAAATGTGTACATCCCGTCCGGCGACTCCAGGGCCCCTTCTGCTCCCCACCCCCCAGAGTTGGTTCCTCTGGAGCCTTTCCCTAGAGTAGCCCAACTCGTCACCACTCGGAGACGATCCCTTCTCGACCTGCGGTCCCGCCCGTCTTCGGCGTGGGTCTCTGTAGAGCCTTGGTGAGAAAGTCGTCCCTCTCCGCGCGCCTTCCCCTTTCTGGTGTAGGTCCCTGCATAACTTCCCGTACAGCCGCCCAGCCCCGCACCCCTCCGTGAGGACCCCCCTTACATCCCGCGGCCCGCCCCTCCCCGGCGTAGATCCCAGCCTCCTCTAGCGGCGTCCCCTCGGTGCGCGTCTGAGGCGATCCACCCCCCCCGCCCCGCCCCCACCTCCTTTTTTCCCTTCCTGGTGTTGGCCCCACCAGAGCCTCCTCTGGAGCCGTGCCGCTCCGCGTGCCCTCCTCCTCCCCCGTGTCGACTCCTCCAGAACCTTCCCTAGAGCCGCCCATCCCGCCCCCCTCGTAGCGGACCCCTTCGGCTTCGGCCAGGCTAGAGCAGCCCAGCTCCAAGCCGCTCGGCAGGCACTGTCCTCGGCCCGCGCCGCCTTCCTTTCGTGGTGCCAGCCCCTCTAGAGCTGCCCAGCCCCGCACCTCTCCGAGAGCACCCCCTCCTCCCGGTGAGCGTTCCTCCTCTTCCAGGCCTCTGTGGAGCCTCCTCTAGCGCCACCCACTCGGCTCACCTCACGAAGAGATCCCCGGCCCACGCCCCTTCTCCCCTCTCTGGTGTCGGCCTCTCTAGAGCCTCCCCTTGAGCCGCCCAATCCTGCCCGAGCACTCCTGCTGCTGTCCCCCTTCCCGCAGGTGCTCCCCGCGGGCCCGCCACCTTTCTGCCGGCACGGGTCTCCCAGAGCCTAGTTTCTGCCTTGCCGGCACCGACTTTACACTCGCTTTAGGAATGCAGAGCGGCATTGAACCTGAGGACTCGCGGGTGCGACTGGCCCCCACTTCCTTTCACTTATTCCTGGCTTTGTAGTGGTTAGTCTTAGGACTTTTGGTTGTACATTACCTTTTTTCACGTTTGATCCTTTCACTCAGCCAGATCGGGAACTCCGGAGCGCAGGGTTTTTATTTTGTGTGGGCAGAGAGTTTTTTGTTTTTATCTCAAATGTAAAGTAATTTACATAGAAGAGGCTTCATAAAAATGAAGGAATAGTAAGTTCCTGTTTTTCAGGGTGGGTGGAGGGAATGCGGTGTGATGGCCATACTGTCAAGAAATCTAGAGGAACCTGGTTGATTCTGAACACCATTGACTCCTGGCCCCTGATAATCTTTTTTTTTTTTTTTTGGAGTCACCGACAGAGGCTGAAGTGTTTATATCGAAAGGGAGGAAAGTTCCTGGGTCTCTTGGTCTTTGAGGAAGCCATTGCCAGTGCAGGAAGTGAGTTGTCTGAAGTCACAAGGAGAATTAGGGCCCCCAGAGAGGACTGTCAGCTGCCTATTATGGCCGTCATTATTTATTGAACAAATCAGTGACCAAAATATATGTGATTGTGCAACCAGGCTGTCTTAAGGGCCAGCCTATACGTGGCAATGAGAAAGCCTGGGGTTTATTTTTCGCATTAGTGATTTCTATACTTGACTCCCCTGCCTTTCCCCAACATACTGATCTCTGAGGGCAGGACAAAATGCTTCAGGATGGTCCTGGCAGACAACTTAGTGTTCAGTAAATGCTTACTAAAGGAAGCTGCAGAAAAGAACTCAGAACCTGACAGAGGTTCTTCACTAGCATAGTTTTAATTGTGTTGGCATATTCTGTAGGTAAAATTCCTAAAAATCTCAAGGACTGAATTTATGAAAGGTGTACATCATTCTATAGAATGAAGAACAGATAACACTCTGTGTGATAGTCATATTACTTCTCTGGAAGATAGAGTTCTTTTCTGATTGCCTCTAGAAACTTCATTGTGCTTCCCACCTTGCCACTCTACATAAATATTTGGGTTCTTTCTCCTTAACTCTGCCTTTTTTTCTTTCCAGATGTCTAAAGAAATTAAAAATTATTAGTGTCTGTAACTATGAAAAACTGCAGAGAGTAAAATAAACATGTTACGAAATGTGGGTTAGTTGTGTTTTATTGGTTGTATGTTTGCTTCTGAATTTGATCGTGAGGATAGAAAGTTGAGCTTTCTTGCCTGTCCAGTGTGTCTGCCCTTTGATGAGTGCTTATATTAGGCTTGTTATTGAGAAGTGGTTGCAACCTGGCAATGGTCAGTGCTATATATGAACTAAATGATGATGGATCACTCAGTTCTTGTCCCCTGTATTTAGAGGCACTTGGGAATTCTTGTTGCCTTTACAATATCGTTCTTTTTTTTTTTTTTAAGATTGTATTTAAACATTTATACATTGAGAGAGTGCCTGCATACACACACACACACACACACACACACACACACACACACTCTCTCTCTGAGGAAGGCAGAGGAAGATTATCTTCAGGCAGACTCTGTGCTAAGCACAGAGCCTAAGGCAGGGCTCAGTCTCACACCCCATGAGATCATGACCTTAGCCAAAACCAGGTCATCCAGGCACTCCTAAAGATTTTATTTTTAAGTAATCTACACCCAATGTGGGGCACAAACTCACAACCCCGAGATCAAGAGTGGCATGCTCTACTGATGAAGCCAGCCAGGTGCCTCTACATTATCATTTTTGAAGAACAGAGTTTTCCTTCCTTTGATAAGGTAGTCACTTTTACAGTTAAAATACAGAGAGGGCTAGCTAGAGGTACAAGGGTATTGTGAGTCAGTTGTAGACAGCCTTGAATTGCACTTCTTAGAATAAGATAGTAATGTAATTATAGCTGTTCTCTCTTTTGGAGCGCCTCATATGGGGCTCTTTGGGCATATTATCTCAGTTAATTTTCACACTAACCTCATGAGATAACTAGTAATGTCCTGTCATATAGGTAAGAAAGTGAGGCTTGGGAGGTTTGCTTTTGTGCTCATAGTCATACCAGTTAGTAAGAGGTAGAGCTCAGAACTGCCAGATTCCGAAGGCAATATTCTTTCCACCTGTTAAATTGATGTCTTTTGGATTCACTGTTCTGTTTTGTTTTTAAAGATTTTATTTTAGAGAGTGCATGTACACTCACAAAGTGGGGTGCAGAGGAAGAGTGAGAAAGAATCTGAAGCAGACTCCATGCTGAGTGCAGAGCTGCACATGGGGCTTGATCTCATGATCCTGAGATTAGGACTTCAGCTGGAACCAAGAGTTGGGACGCTTAACCAACTGAGCCACCCAGGCACCTGTGGATTCAGTATTTTTAAAATGATCTGCATTCACATTTAAACTAATTTGAATTGCTGAATATGATTTATATTTAAAAACTTCCTATAGGTTTACTGGTGTGTGAGTAATGAGGGTATTTTGCAGCTAGTTAGTTTGCTGGTGTTTTATTGTCTAGAGACCAACCGCAGGACTTTCAGCTGATGAGTTTTAGTTTATGCAATAGATCTTGCTCCAGGGTAGAAATAGTGGAATGTTGAAATAAGTTGTGAAGTAATGTGGAATTCAGCAAGGTTAGGCAAGGAAATATTCCTGTTCCTTAAGGGATGGATTTGGTTATGTGTTCTGCAAGGTTTTTTTTTTTTTTT
>RCUC01094801.1:0-11844 GCA_003697995.1 Taxidea taxus jeffersonii | reverse complement strand
AAAAAAAAAAAAAGCAAAAACAAAATCTGATGGATTTAAGCCTCTTTAGAGACATGATTCTACCTTTCTCCTAAATTCTAATGAATAACTCACTACAGAATTCTGCACAGCCAGGTGGTGTTACTCTCACTTGCTAATGAATATAACTAACTCCCTTTGGCAATGCAGAAGGTGGGAGTAAGCAAGAAATTGTCTTTAGGTACTGAAGTTGGCTATTGATTTCCAACAGACACAGCCTAAGGCAGCATTTCCCAAATTTACTGATTATAAGGCAGCATTTCCCACATCACCTGAGGCTCTTGTTAAACAAAATGATTCTCAGGCCCCACTCAGAATAAGTCCCTCCAGTGATTCTTCTCCTGCCTGGGAGGTTGGGGGAAACCCTGGTCTGGGGATTTGGGGGTGGAAGTAGGGAGCATGACATTGTCTTCAGAAATGGTCATCCCTAAAAGCAGGGCTCTTTGCCCATTCTGTGTCCCATGAATCCCCTTGTTCTCATGATTCCCTTCTCAGAAGAATATTTGTAAGTGTATACAGTAAAATACACTAGATCACAAGGAATACCAATTATATTAAAATATAGTCACCAAAGTATTTTAATATATGTGCTTTTTTAATAATGCACTAAATAAGAAAGCCTAGCGACAGGTCCAAAATTCCTATAATTTCAAAGTACTCGTGAGTATAAATGGTATTTCAAGGTGTCCACGACAACTGTAATGCGATTTGAAAATAGAAATATCTGTGATTTCTATTGGGGACAGTAAGGATTTCTTCTGCTGTGGGTTGATGCCTACCTTCATATTTGAAGAAAATGCTAAATTTCAGCTTAGTGAGAATAAAGAAGTAATTTTATTTACATCCAAGTTGATGGACTCCCCTGATTAAGAATTCCTACTCTAAGGGATGGGATTTTTAGTTGTTTGGGGAGAAGTCCAAGGCGCAAAAATGGAATTACTTCTCTAACCTCTTCATTCCATTTTTGTTTGCCACATTTGGAATCTTTCTGGGGTGCAGGGGGATTGCAGTGAGGCAAGATAGGGGATCCAATTATCTGAATACCAATTTCCTCATCTGTGAAATGGGGGACAGTTTACAGATTAGTGGTTCTTAGATGTTAATTTGTAGCAGGTGGCCAGTTGCTTGCATGAATTACATAGGATAGGAGTGGGGCTGGGGATGGGGGCTGGTGCAATTACCATAGATTTCCAGGGCCATCCCTGGAAATTCTGGTTTGGTGGACCTGGGGTAGACCCAGTAGTTTGTATTTTGAACAAGAAGTTCTCCGTAATAAAGATTTAGCTCAGAACTGCTCCAAATTTAGATGCATAAGAGTCATGGGAGAACCCATTGAAAATGCAGACTCTCCCTTATTTTTACAATGTCATTACAAGGATCAAAGTTTCCTCTCCCCAAAAACAGTGTTGCTCTTTCCCGTCGTCACTATCTGACCTTGATCACTGTCTGTGGTGGGTTTCCCTGCCTCAACGCTACCCCCTGCTCTTTTTTGCTTGGTGCATATTACTCAGTTCTCACGTCTTTTTCTTCCTGTCCACACTGGGACCCAAGTAGTCTGAGTTTAGTATTCTAAAGGTTCCTCTGGCTGCTTACGTTGCCTTTCTGCCCTGATATAAGTGCATTAAACATCACAAAGGATGCTTAACCGAGTGGAACAAAATGGGATGTTTGTGCTTGGAGAGAGAGCTCCACACAGACTGCAGCTTCTAAAGCAGGAAATTAAAAACTTGAGAGGGAATCAGAGATAGAACTATTTGTTGTGGCACAGAAAAGAGTTTTTGAGCAAGTGCTGCAAACTGAAATAAGGAGACAGCCAGGACAGAGCCCACTGAAAGAGAACCTACTCTGAGATCACCTGCATGATTTTTATCCTAAACTTCTCTGCTAGGCCCGAGGACAAAGAAAACTTAAGAAGGTCAATGACTAGTCCCTGCTAGTCCCTCTGCCCAAGCCAGGCTCCTGTGTGCCTTTAATGATGAGGATGGTACTGTGAAATCCACTGTGTTGTGTCTGTGCTGCCGTCCTCTGCCTTCATCCCAATAGTCCTTGGAGTCCACTGGGAAACTGTGAAATTCCTGAGCAAGTCTTTGGTGTGCACCATGGAAGGAACATATCATCTCTGCTAAACCAACTCTTTCATCCAGTGATTAGTTCAGAGAAAGTCATGTGCCAGAAGCCAATCCAATCAAAGTACATCTTAACACTTCTAGTAGAAATTCTGGATTCTGGAACACAGATTTTCTTTCTTGGTGTGAATGGTGGGGTGGACACATGTGAGACCTATAGTTTAGACTATGCTGTGGATAAGGCCAATTCATAGAAGATTGCTGAGAGAATTGTGGAGAAATGGAGCTGGAGGCTGGTTCCAACAGTGCCTGCAGCCCACCCTACCATGGGACTTTTAGAGTTCTTGGTGTGAAAGAAAAATTGTTTGTTGCTTAAATTGATTGGAATTCAGTTTTCTTTTACTTACTGCTAGAAGTGTCTTAACTGAGTTATCAAAGTACTTTCTTAACTGATGACAGTTGAGCCTGACATCAAGCCCATGAGAAAGGAAAAATATACTTGTCAACTCCATTTTATTCCTTTGATTCCAGGTCTTCTGACTTCCAGTTCTGAGTCTTTCTCATAGCATAATCCTGTGCAGGAATGACATTCATCCCAGTGAATTCCAGAAACACAGTGCTCTGTGACATTTTATTTGCCCATCTCACAGTAATTCTTTCTCATACCACATCCTCTTTTTAAATAAAACCCACATTTTCACTTTCTTTTCTCTCCTCCCATGTATCCTTCCCTTATGATCCAGTTTTGGTTAATTAAATTTAAGTGAAGTCCCTTAGGAAAAACGTTGAGGCATTCCAGGGCAAGGGCTTTCTCTTTCCCTCTCTTTCTTTCTTTCTCTGCTGTCCCCACCTATCCTATTTTTGAACACGACCATGATGCTGAGGGCCATGGCAGCCATCCTGCAAGAAGCATGAGGAAGTAAGCCAGCTTGCCAAGGATGGAAGAGATTGGTCCTTGATGACACCATAGGGCAGCTGAATTGACACCAACAATCCCCTTCCTCCAGAATTCTTGTCGTGTGAGAAAAGTAACTCCTCTTTGTTTAAGCCACAGTAAGTAAGGTTTTCCAATATTTACAGCATACACACTGGTGCCTGGCAAAATTAGGCCATTTTCCTTCAAAGGAAGGGATCTGGCCAGTATGAGCCAATATTTCCTTCAAAGAAGATAGATGTATTCAAATCAAAGCACAGGAAGCTGTGAATTTGGCAGCTAATTTGGCCACTACATTGTGTTCTTCTCATTTATGTGCTGTCCTCTTGGACAAGCATTTTGTGCTTGTCCTCAAGCCTACAGCAGTCTCTGAACTGTGGTCAACACTGCATCCTTCCTCTTTCCAAGGGAGCCCTTAGGTATAATCATGTAATTGCTAGACCAGTTATTCAAACTGTACCACAATTAGGACAAGTTAGTATGATTAATGCTTTGCTCTTCTCTGAGATGCATGGACTTATATATTCACAGTCCTTTTAAGGACCCAAGGTACTCTTTTCTCTCATTGAGATACCCTGTCTGCTTCTGAGGTCCACAGAAATCAGGCAGGAATTTAAGATGAAGAAAATTATATACTGTGGCGAGTTAGGGAGACCTGGTCCTTTGGAATAGAACCTTCTAATAACTTAACTGGTTGTCTGTTAATTATGGCTGCTTTAAGTCATGTTCTTTTATTGAGAGAGACCCTTAGAACTGTTGGTGAAAGTGGTACTGAAATATTAAGTTGCATTGACCAGAGCTTTAAAGCAAGTAAGGAAGACCAAAAAGAGGTCCAAAGCCCATTTCCCAGTGGAGAGATGTCTCCCAAATCTTCTTTATATGATTGCAGACTTATTTGACCATGCTCTTGATTTCTGAAAACTTGCACCAAATAACCTGTTGGACAGAATGTGTACTGATTTTTATGAGAGGGAGCCAAGAGGAGAGCTCTTTTAGATCCAACCTGCAGAGAGTCCAGTAAGCCTTTGGCAAGATTTCATGCTGGCTCTCTGTAGGATCGGTTGCTCTTCTATGCTCAGCAGAAGGGGGACGTCATCAATTTTTGCAGGTGTGGCTGACAAGGGATGTCATGTGTGTCTAGCATGGAAAAATCACAATGTCAATATCCTATACCAGTATCTACAGAGATTTTCCAAAATGGTCTATCCAGAGTCCTGGAAGCAACCCTAAATGGGCAGTTGAAGAAGGATCTTGGGGGGCTTTGTTATAGATACCAGAAGACTGGTTTTATTTCAGAGGTTTGTTTTTAGAGTGAAGGTCCTCATCCTGTATTTCTTTCTGACATGCAGCCTTCTGAAAGACCTAAGAATCCTTGTAATGTATAGGGGTGGAGAGAAATATTTTGAGATATGGGATGGTGGTTATGAATCATTAACTAATCCATACTGGTTGGCAGCACTTTAAATCTGCCTACTCTTGAGCAGAAATCTCACATGTGTCTAACTTCTTTTCAGTCTCATTATTATTGAATGTAAAAAAAAATAAACAGCTCATTGAAACAATAGATATGGCTGCAGATGGTGTAAGCAGAAATTGCCCATCTAATGCATACATTACAGGAAAGATTCATTTAATCATTCATATAGCAAATATTTATTTAGCACATATTATGTGCCAGGTAGTGTGTTTGGACTACAGGAAAAAAAGAAGAACAAAGACATAGCTTCTGACTTCAAGGTTGTCTCAGTCAGTTTGGGTTGATGGAAAAGTCAAGATAATTACAAGATCTTTTGCCATCAGGATTATCTTAATTGGGAAAAAATAATGTTTGTTTTTTTTCCCCTCCAACTCTTCCCTTAGCCTTTACATCTATCCCAATCAGCCTAGATGTTTTTCTGCTTTTCCTTTCCTTTTCTATTTTCTTGGTTTCTTTCCTTTATGTTTCCCCTTTGAGATCATAAGTCTAATTTTAGTTCCCAGTCATTCTTTAATAGGGATGCCAGCCTAGGCAGTCTATGTTTGAGGTTTTTGCTCTCCTGTGATATGTCATACTTAATTAACTGTCACCTTCACTATTAATATTAACTGAGATATTAATTTGATGAATTTTAATTTCTCTTAATCATAGCATCATTTTGATCATTGGATACCTCTTTAAAATGATACATGATACACAGTGCAGGAGAGACATATTAATAGTACATTAAAGTGTTTTTAAAAAGCTCTTTAGTAATTGCATATTTTCCTGGTAAGACTATCTGTTTCTTGAACAGGTGTAGGCACCCTGATTCCTTTGTTAGCAAATGGATGTTTTGTCTTGATCACCTCCTGACTCTGTTTTGCACTCTCAAATGAAAATACTTTCAAATTTAAGAAATGTTTCTCTCCAGAAGAATTCTCCAGGGTCTGCTACATTATCTGACTGGCGAGGGCTCTGTACTATTAATGGAGGCATCAAAAATATAAATGTGAAGGTTTGGTCTGTTTGGTAGCAGAGTCTGTAGAGAGCTGGTACCCAGGAGGAAAGAACTGAGTGCAAGGGTAACTAAACTATCAAAAGAAGTTTGATCTATTTGCAGACTGTTTTTTCTCTTTTCCACTTAGTCATTAAATTTTGTTTTTTCTGTATTTCC
This sequence comes from Taxidea taxus jeffersonii, assembly GCA_003697995.1. Classification (NCBI taxonomy): domain Eukaryota; kingdom Metazoa; phylum Chordata; class Mammalia; order Carnivora; family Mustelidae; genus Taxidea; species Taxidea taxus. Next base: position 6,193 of record RCUC01094801.1, on the reverse strand, counting down.
TTCTGCATCTCCCTCCCCCCTCACTGTTGTCCTGCATCCTTCCAGCACACCCCAACCCCTCTGTATACATTAAAACACTGACGAAGCTGCCCACAGACTGCCTCCCTCAACCCCTCACGTCTTTGAGACGTGACTGGCACAGAGATTAAACCTGATGCATTTTTAGGATGTGTTGCATCACTCAAGTCCAGTCACCTGGATGCTGGAGACCCGGGAACACAATCATTCCTGGCTCCTTGGCTCTGATGTGGGCAAGTCATAAAAGGGATAAAGGGAGGGTGACGGGACCTCTCCTTCCTTCCTAGTCTCAGGATCCTAGCAGGGAACATTTTGAGCCCAGAGGCCAGGAACGCAGGGTAGACAAGGACGGTCACACAGGCAGCCTGCAGGTGGGGCTCACTCACCTCCAGGTACACCACCCAGGGCATCACCAAGGTGGCCACCAGCAGGTCAGCCACGGCCAAGCTCACCACCAGGTAGTTGGTGGTCGTCTGCAAAGCCCGTTCCTTTAGCACTGCCACACACACCAGACCGTTGCCGAAGATGATGGCCAGGATCAGCGCACAGTAGGAGAGTGCGTAGTAGGTGTGTGGGCGGGCCCGGCTGGCCCCTGTGGAGTTCTCTGCCCCACAGGTGGAGTTGATCTGGCTGCTCAGCTGGCTCAGAGGCGCCATAGCCCAGAGGGAGAATAGTGACCCCAGTGGGTTTCCTGGGAGGAGACAGAAAACAATGTTGGCAAAACTGGACTCTTTGGACCTTGGCTGCTTGGGTACATTTTTATGGGTTGCTTCAACAAATATTTATTGAGCACTTCCTATATGTTTGGTACTGTTCTAAGCACTGGAAATACAACAATGAACAAAAGGGATAGATATTCCTGCCCTCATGTTGGGGCCCACTGGGGGAGGAGAATACAGTAAGAAATAAGATAAAGGATATAGTATGGAGGAGAATACAGTAAGGAATGAGATAAATAAAGGATGTAGTATGTTCAATCATGATATGCATTTTGGGTAATGATGAATCAGAGAAGGAGGTAAGAAGATGGGGAGGATTATGTGTGTGCATAGGGTATCTGAGGGCAATTTTTAACCAGGATAATCAGGAAGCCCTTGTGAAGAAGGTGACACCTGAGTCAAGACCTGGAGGACATGAGGAAGACAACAATGCAGATATCTGCAGGAAGAGTGGTCCAAGCAGAAGGAATAGTAGATACAAAGGCAGGACAAGGTGGTGTGTGGAAGGCAGCAGGCAGTCCAGAGGGGCTGGAGCCAAGTGAGGCAGGTACAGAGTGGAAGGGTGTGAGATAAAGTGGTTGTGCAGGGCCACTGAAAGAGCTGTGCTTAGACTCTGAATGAGATGTAGAGCTGTTGCGGGATCAGAATCCCAGCTCTGCCACTTCCTACTGCTGGACCTTGGGCATGTTACTGTACCTCTCCTCTCTGAGCTTCATTTTCCTCCTCTGTAAAGTGGAGGAAACAATGGAATCCATCCCATAGGGTTTTTGTGAGGATTAATCGAGCTATTAAATATGTAAAGCATTGAAAGCTATGATACCTAGAATGCTATGTAAGTGTGAGCTCTTTTTGTCATACTGGACTGTTTCTTTTAGCTTCCCATCCCCCTTTCCTTGTTTTCTCTCCACCCTCTTCTGTTGCTCCATCAGCCTTTTCCCCTGCCTCCCTCTGTCTCTTCCTTTAGTTTCTCATCTCTCTCTTGTATCTTGCTTGGGGCATGGTGGGTGTGGGATGCTGGCTTGTGGGAGAAGAACTCAAGAGTAATGGAGTATAGAAACAGTGTAGCGGTTTTTATACTTAGGGAAAAATTCATGTGTGGAATTTTGTTTAAAACCTCCTAATTTTGAAAGACTGGTTACCAATTAAAAAAAAAACTGTTTAAACTCTATGAAGTCCCTTCTCACCCCCCACCCACAAAATCTTACATCCATGGCCCAAAGGCCCATAAGCATAAATTTTCAACTTCTGAGCCCTCACTTTTCAAACAGGGAAATTAAGACCAGAGAGATTAGTAACATGTCTTAAGTCATAAAGCTTATTAGAGGCAGAACTAGCATGCAGGCCTCTGATTCTTCCAAAACTCTCCTTTGGCATCTGCAAGCTGAAACAACTGTTGTGTCACCATCCCATTGGGAAGAATGAATCCTCGAACTGTGGGGACTTTGGGCTTAGGGTGGGAAAGGCATCAGAGCCCCTCAGCTGCCCCTGTGACACCAGCCTCTTGGCGCCAGTCCTGAAGAAGGGACTCTCGACACTCACAGCGAGGTTTTTGTGTATCCAGGGAGAAGTGGGAGTGGGGAGAGAAGGTGACAAAAATCACCGTGTCTTGTAGAAAAATATGGAAATGCCTGTGCATCAAAACCTTGTGTGCTGGAAGAGGGACTCCTGCCGTGGGATCTGTGCTTTACACGGTCCCACTTTGGATCGCTTCTGTCATATCCTCCCTATGGGATGAGGCCATGCCCTCCCACAGTGCCAAGGAGCATGTCCAGTAAGAGTCCACTCTCTCATTCTAAACCACATTCTGGGCACCAAGTTCACAGAATTCTCTGCCCAAACTGCATGGAGCCTGTTTCCAAAGCACAGTCCTTATTCTGGATCTGTCAACCTGAGCGTAGGCTTTGTCATGGATATTTGGGATCCCTGAGCTCAAGGGGTGGCTCTTTGGGGGAGCTCAGATGAGAAGTCTAGGTACAGCCTGAAGTGGGGAGATAAGAGGATGGAGTCCCTGGGGCAGGATTTGGGGTAGAAGGCAGCTTCTCTTGCCCTCTCACATTTTGTTTTGAACTCTTAAGGACCAGGAATCCTAAATTTAAACCTGGCCTTCCAGATGGTTACAGAGGTATATTTTTCAAGGCAGGAGTATTAAACATCTTATTCACTGCTTTGTGGGTTATAACTAAAATACTTTGAAATGGAGTATATGCGCCTCCATGGGAGCACTTGCTCCAGGCAGAGGTAGAGGCTGGCTTGGTGGCCAGGCTTTACTCTCAATCCTGGTATCTGCAGCTCCCCGTCAATGAGGGAATTGGCCTAATCATGATTGTCATTTTGTGTCTCATTTTGAAATGTTTCATCCTGGAATGTGTAAGTGTGAAAATGAACAAATGATTGTAAGGGGCCGACTTGGAATAAATTCGGAGAATTATTTTAAAAAAATTGTTCTTTATCTTGGCACACTGTTTGTACTCAATAAAATTTAAAACATAATAATAGTTTGTGATAATAATTATAATTTTCTCATTATTTGGAAAGGGCAGCTGCTACCCTGGAGATAGGAAAGCTGCTGCCAAGAGCTTTTTGAAAAATACAATGCTTTCTGATTGTTGACGGATATTTCTACCTTTGAGGCCAGCTCAGACCCAGAACACCTTTCCTTCTGCAGCTGGACCAGTTGGGAAAACAGTGGCCAAAACTCAGTCTTCCATGGGATCTGTAGTTGGCTACGGATGTCTTAGCCTAATCTCACCTGACAGGTAAGATGGAAGCACAAAACCTTGGGATATTTGTTATCATCTTGGACTTGAAGTTTGAGAGCTACTTAAAAATAGTTCAGCTGAGTGTCAATGGCTAATTAAACAAAAGGAAACCCTCAACTCTGAAAATCAATTGGAAACCTAGTGTTAGAATCATAATTGCATGAATTTCTGATTTATTATTGTTTTTGCGTTGTACTGTCTCTGGTCTTAGGTTCTGTGTAGTAGCAGGTGGGTGTAAGCCTTGGTTGTCCAGGCAGTTCCTAATGAGTTGATGTGAGAGATGGAGGCAGCAAGTGAGTGAGCCTGGATCACTCCCCGCCTCTCAGCTAATTGTTTCAACTCTCTCCGTCCTTAGAGCTTTCTTTCATCTTTTTTTTTTTTTTCCTTTAAACCAGTATTGCTTATATAACACAGAGCTGGGTTGGGCTTTTTCCTTTCTTTTTCCCTCTGATAAATATATTACCAGATATCAAACTGGTTTCTGCTAGGAAAAAGCAGGAAGCCTGGAGAATTTGTTAACTTAACCACTCTTTAAGTAATTCATACTGATAGCCTGGACTCCTCATCAGCAAAATGTGGACATCACAGTCACTCCATGGGGTTATTGCAAAGATCAAATAATATTATATATGCCAAGTCTTGGTACTGCTGACAGCTGGGGCTGGATAATTCTTTTTGGAAGTGGGCATTGTAGGATGTTTAGCAACACTCCCCTTTACTCAGGTTGTGACAACCAAAAATGTCTCCAGACACTGTCAAATATCCCTCATGGGACAGAATCATTCTCTCAATTGAGAATCATGGCTCTAGCATAATGTCTAACACAAGCACTTGAAGTACTGTGGCTTTTATTATTAAAGGGGAAGTGGGAATAAGTGAAGGGGTCAAGTAAGCTCCAGTTGCAGAGTGGCTAATGGACTTGGAAATTAAGAGATTACTGGTGACCCCAGCAAAGAGTGTTAGTAGTTAAGAATGGATGAGCAGTGAGAAAATGGAGAAGGCAAGGACTGGAAGATTATGGCTGGTCTTACTCTTTTAAGATTCATTATACATAACACTACTCACAAATTTTAATAAACTTTTCAACTTCTTTCAAAGTATTGATTTACCTTGGTCTTTATAGTTTATTCTAGCATCTCTGTAAGTGACTGCATAATTTATTTTAAAGAGTAGAGGGACAGAGAGTAGTCAGGCCCCCATCAGCTATGACATGCATCCTGCTTTACTGATATTCCCTCAGTGCTGAGCTACACTCTGCCTGGAATGTTTATGGGGTGTCTCCTTGGCACTTGGTTGCATACCAGCCGTGTTAGGAAGATACTCATTAAGGTTTACCAGGTTTTAATTATTTGTTCCCTTTCCTTAAGAATACTGAATTGGGCAAAAACCAAAAACAATAAAAAAAACACTTGAGTTCTCAATTTCCTTCTGAAGACAGTAGTCACCATCTCTTCTGTTTACTACTGTGTAGTGGGTACCTGGACTTTATCTCATTTTAATATTATAGTAGCCCTGAAGGTGAATATTGATATCTCCTTTTTATAGACTAGAAAGCTGAGTCTAAATTTTCTTAAGATTATATCATATGTAGGGAGCTGTCTTGAGCCTAGCTTTGATCTTGGGTCTCCTTAAATATCAAACTCACAACTTATTTAATGTGTCTGTACGGGGGGTGGACATTGACATATGGAATCATTTCCAATTAGAGATGGTTTTTCCTAACCCAGAACACAACACCTTAAAAGCAGGGTTCTGTGACCAGATCTTCACTTGCATCAGATCCTTGTCTTCTGCCATCAGTTACATCCTAACCTCTAGTCTGCCAAGCTTTTCTGGTTCTAGGCTTCAATGCAGACTTTCTATATTGGCTGAAAAAGTCAATAATTATAGCTAAAATTTATAATCATAATCATAGTTAAGCCTCACAGCAACCTGATAGAGAAAACAGGTGCTATTATTACCCCCATTTTGCAGGTGAAGAAAGTAGGTAATAGAAAGGTTAATTATCTTGCTGAGGTCATACAACAATAAATGATGGAGTTCATTCAACTCAAGATCTATCTGTTTCTAGACCTTACATTTTTAACTACTCCACTATTGGGGTGAGGGAGACAAACTTGAAATGGAGACACATTTTAAAACCTTGCTTTTTCAGAGCACCTGACCAAGCCCTGTGAGAAGTCAAAGCAGGTGCACACTGCACATAGAAACAGTGGGAGTTACATTGTCATTATTATTAGAGGCAGTCTTTAGCATTTCTATGGCACTTTATTCTTGAAAATTGCTGTCTAGTTTACTTTCCTAATGAAGATTCACAAGTGCATTAAAATATAAAGCATATTTATATATTTGGGCATATTTACATTGTTGGCAAATGCACCGAGCCAAGGTTATATACATTTAGTCTCTAATTAAACCTGCTCCATTAGGCAGAGAATTCTCACCTTCCCTAACAACTTTGAATCACCAACCATTTTATCATTTTAATCAGAGATAAAATGGAAAGTCAATGGATCAGTCAATCAATAAGCAAACATTAATCAATGGCAAATTTCAGTGCATTAGATATTGAATTTAATAATGAGTAAGATCTATTTTGTATTTGCTTTGATTCATAATCCATAATAAGCAGGCTTCTGTATAGATACTTTAATATCAAGCATTCATTTGGATACTGTCAGTATTTTCCTTGCTTGA
>RCUC01094788.1:0-12628 GCA_003697995.1 Taxidea taxus jeffersonii | reverse complement strand
AAGATACATGAATTACCTAAGAATTTACAAATTCATCATCCTAAAGAAGTTCAATGCACTATAAGAGAACACAAATAAATAACTAAATGAAACTAGGAAAACGATAGATGAAAAAAATGAGAGTATCACCAATGACCAAAAAAAAACTGGAAAAAAGAACCAAATGGAAATTTTGGGACTGAAGAATATAATAATTACTTCAAAAACTCACTAGAGGAAATCAACATCAGGCTTGATCAAGCAGAAAGAAAAATCAGCAAACTTAAAGACAACTCTTTTGGAATTACCATGTCAGAGGAACAAAAAGGAAGAATGCAGAAAAGTGAAGAAGACCTTAAGGGACTTACAGGACAAAACAGGCTAAGCAATATATATGGAAGTTTCAGATGGAGAAAAAGAAGGGGCAGAGTGCTTGTTTGAAAAAATAATGGCTGAAAACTTCCTAAATCTTCCCAAAGAAAACGTACATTCACACTCAGAAAGCTCAAAAGGACTCTAAATAGGCTGAACCCAAAGAGGCCCACACTCAGACACAGTACAGACAAGCTGTCCTAAGTCAAAGACAGGAGCAACTGGGTGCTCAGTTGGTTAAGCATCTGCCTTCAGCTCAGGTTATGATCCCAGGGTGCTGGGATGGAGAATGAAACATAAAAACAAGAGTGCCAAAAGTACTCTTATACTCAAAAGTATAAGATGTACTGAAAAAGAAGAAAGGTAAAATGGCAACAGTAAGTACTTCCCTATTAGTAACTACTTTCAATGTAAATAGTACCCTACCAAGTGGGAAGTATATAGCAGTGAACACCTACATTAGGGGAAAAAAAAAAAAAAAAAGATCAGGGCGCCTGGGTGGCTCAGTGTTAAGCCTCTGCCTTTGGCTCTGGTCGTGGTCTCGGGGTCCTGGGATCAGGCCCTGCGTTGGGCTCTCTGCTCAGCAGGGAGCCTGCTTCCCCACCCCCCTGCCTGCCTCTCTGCCTACTGGCGATCTCTCTGTCTCTGTCAAATAAATGAATAAAATCTTTTTTAAAAAAAGAAAGAAAGAAAAAAGATCTCAAATCAACAATATAACTTTATACTTCAAAGAACTAACAAAAGAGCAACAAATGAAACCCCAAGTTAGAAGAGGAAGGAAATAATAGACTAAAGCAGAAACAAAGGAAATGGAAGATAGAAAAAGTATCAATGAAACTAAGTTGGTTTTTTAAAAAATATCTTCAACATTGACAAACTCTTACCTAGACTAATAAGAAAAAAGATTCAACAAAAGCCAGAAATTAAAGAGATAAGAAGAGACATTACTAATTATGCCACAGAAATAAAAAGCACTTTAAGAGACTCGTACGGGGGTGCCTGGGTGGCTCAGTGGATTAAAGCCTCTGCCTTCGGCTCAGGTCATGATCCCAGGGTCCGGGGATCAAGCCCCGCATCGGGCTCTCTGCTCAGCAGGGAGCCTGCTTCTCCCTTTCCCTGCCTCCCTGCCTACTTGTGATCTCTGTCTGTCAAATAAATAAATAAATAATCTTTAAAAAAGAGAGACTCATATGAATAATTATATAACACATGGGAAAACCTAGAAGAAATGGATACATTTCTAGAAATATATACCCTGCCAAAACTAAATCATGAAGAAATAAAACAAACTCTTAAAAGATTTTATCTATTTATTTGACAGAGATAAAGCGAGCACAAGCAGGGGGAGAAGCAGGTTCCCCACTGGGCAAGGAGCCTAATATGGAACTTGATCCCAGTACCCTGGGATCATGACCTGAGCTGAAGGCAGATGCTTAACCAAATGAGCCCCCCCGGCTCCCAGAAATAAACAGTCTAAACAAACCTGTAGCTAATAAGGAGACTGAATCAGTAATCAAACACATCCCAACAAAAAAAGCCCAGAACCAGATGGCTTCACTAGGGAACTTTAGCTATATTTAAAGAATTAACACCAAACCTTCCCAGACCCTTCCAAAAAACTGAAGAAACAGGGAACACTTCCAAATTCATTCTATGAGGACAACTTTATCCTGATGCCAAAACCAAAGATACTAAAAGAACACAAAACTATAGACTATGTCTCTGATGAATGCTCAACAACATACCAAAAAAACCCCAAAACAACATGTCATAATGAAGAACAAAAACCATATGATCATCAAAACTGATGCCGAAAAAGCATCTGACACAATTCAACACTCTTTCACAATAAGAACTCTCAACAAACTAGGAATGGAAGGAAATTACCTCAAGCTAATAAAGACCATATATAGAATCTCACAGTTAACATCATATTCAATGACGAAAAACTGAAAGTTTATTCCTTAATACCAGGAACAAGGCATGAATGCCCACTCTTAATCATGTCTATTCAATATAGTACTGAAGTTCTAGCTAGAGGAATCAGGCAAGGAAAAAAGCACTGAAATTAGAAAGGAAAAGGTAAAATTATTTGTTTGCAGATGATATGATCTTATATGTAGAAAACGCTAAAAATCCCAACACGAAATACTGTTAGAACTAATAAATGAATACAGCAAAGCTGCAGGTTACAGAAATCAACACATAAAATTCATGTTTTTCTATACACAAACAACAAACAATCTGAAAAGAAAATTAAGAAAAAATCTCATTTACAATAGCTATCTTCAACAAATCTATGGAATGGAGAACACACAAACTCTGTACCGATAAGGCATTAATACCCGAGATATATAAAGAACCCCTTCAACTTAACAAGAACAAAAAAGTAATCCAATTAAAAATGGGCAAAGGACTTCAACAGACATTTCTCCAAAGAAGATATACAAATGATCAACAAGCATAAAAAGAGGTATTTAACATCTCTCATCATTAAGGAAATATAAATCAAAACCACAATGAGATATCTCCTCACACTCATTAAACTGGTCACTCTTGGGAAAGAAGAGAAAATAAGTGTTGACAAGAATGTGGAAAAACTGAACCCTTAATGCACTGTTGCTGGGAATGTAAAACAGAACAGCCACTATGGAAACAGTATGGAGGATTCTCAAAAAATAAAAAATAGGGGGCACCTGGGTGGCTCAGTCAGTGGAACGTCCAACTCCTGATTTCGGCTTGGGTTGTGATCTCAGGGTCATGGGATTGAGCCCTGAGTCAGGCCCCAAACTTGGCAGGGAGTCTGGTTGGAATTCTTTCCCTTCCCCTCTGCGTCTCCTCCCTCTGCTTGTGCTCTTGCCCTCTCTAAAACAAATAAATCTTTTTTAAAAATTAAAAACAGAATTATCACATGATCCAGCAAACCCACTTCTAGGTATATACACCCCAAAAAATTAAAATAGGATTCCAAAGAGATATTTGTACCCCCATGTTCACTGCAGCATTATTCACAATAACCAAGAGGTAGAAGCAGCCCAAACGTGGGGTGCCTGGGTGGCTCAGCAGGTTAAGCCTCTGCCTTCAGCTCAGGTCATGATCTCAGGGTCCTGGGATCGAGCCCCACATTGGGCTCTCTGCTCAGCAGGGAGCCTGGTTCCTCCTCTCTCTCTGCCTGCCTCTCTGCCTACTTGTGATCAGTCTGTCAAACAAATAAATAAAATCTTAAAAAAAAAAAAAGAAAGAAAGAAACAGCCCAAACGTCCACTGACAAGTAATGGACTGTATGGCATATCTACATACAATGGGAGAGTATTAAGCTTTGGAAAAGCAGCAAATCCTGTCATAGATTGACATGGATGAACCTTGAGGACATTATGCTAACTAAAATAAACCAGTCACAAAAATACAAATACTCCATGAGGTATCCAAAATAATCAAACTCAGAAAAACAAGGTAAAATGGAGGTTGCAAGGGGTGGGGGGAAGAGGGAATAGCAGAACTGTTCAAATGATATAGTTTCTATTCTATTCCAACTACAGTGTGTATGTACTGAATAAAAAACACCTTTGACAAATGGGTATATGCTGTTAAAATGTCCCTATAGAGGATGCCTCTTTGTAGGCTATTTGGGATTCTGAGTTAATCACAAAAATCCATATGAAGAAAAAAAAGTTTACTCCAACTTCATCCTATCACAAAAATCAAATCCAGGTGATTTATAAGATCTAAATGCAAAGACAAAACAATAAACTTTTAAAAAGAAAAAACAGAGTATCTCCATAATCTCGAGATAGGAAAAAATATTTTGAACAGGATACAGAAAGCCCTAATAATAAAGAAAAAGACCAATATATTAGACAATGTTAAAACATTTGTTCACCCAAAGACATCATTAGGAAAGTGAAAATATAGCCACAGAGTAGGAAAACATAGGTTCATATGCAGAAGAGATTAAGGAATTCCTATAAATCAAAAATGAAACAAGATGACAAAACCAATGGAAAAATTAGGAAAGACATTTGAATAGGCACCTGACAAAAGAATAAATCCAAATAACCAATAAACATTTCTATGAAGAGATGCACAACAGCAGCAGCATCAACAGGGAAAGGCATTTGAAACCATAAGATGACACTATATAAGTTGCCAAAATTAGAGACTAATAATACCAATCGTTGGCAACGATAAGCAATAATAACAGGAACTCTTATATACTATTGGCAGGAATATAAGCTGTTAACAATTATTTTGGAAAATTATTTGGTAACATCTCCCTGAAATAAACAAGTACCTGTCCTATGACCAAGATAGATTACTTCTACTGTATACCCAACGAAGTGAATGCATTTAGGTACTCAGAGTCATGTAAAGGAATGTTCTCCAAATCCAATTTAAAATTTTCATCAACAGTAAAAGAGAGCAATCTGCCATGGTGTATTCACACAATGGAATGCTATATAGCAATGAAAAGGAACAAATTATAGTTGTACCCAGAATGGGTGAATTTCACAAATTATCAGAAGTCAGAATGAGGGGCCTTCTGGGATACTTAATGCTTTTGTATTTCTTGATCTAGATAGCTGTTACATGAAAAGATTTACTTTGTGATAATGTACTAAGCTATATGCTTAGGATTTATGTGCTTTTTCCTATGTGTTTTGTACTTCAATTTAAAAAAACAAAGTTTGGGCGCCTGGGTGGCTCAGTTGGTTGGGCAGCTGCCTTAGGCTTGGGTCATGATCCCAGAGTCCCGGGATCAAGTCCCATGTCGGGCTCCCAGCTTCACGGGGAGTCTGCTTCTCCCTCTGACCTTCTAGCCTCTCATGCTCTCTTTCACTGTCTCTCTCTCAAATAAATAAATAAATAAATCTTTAAAAATAGATAGATAGATAGATAGATAGATAAATAAATAAATAAATAACCAAAGTTTAATGATAGATGGAATAAAGTCAAATTCTAAACAGAATTGCAGGAGAAAAAAATGGAGAAGTTAAAGAATAACCAAAGACCTAATGATTGCAAACTTCCCACATTTTTTCAAGATGCCAATTTCTCAGACCAAAAACATCAATAAATTCCAAGTATGACAAATAAAAAGGAAACTCAAACCTAACTACAATATGGTGATATGAATGAAGGAAAAAAAACAGCAAAAAAAAAAAAAAATACAGTTCAAAGCAGCCAAGGAAGAGAGACAGATTAACTATAAAGAAACCACAGTTAGACTGATGACTGAGTTCTCAACTTCAACAATAAAGTGAGAACACAGGAACATCACCCAAAATTAAGTGTCAAACTAGGTACCCAGCAAATATCCAGCAAAACCACCTTTGACGAACTGGTCTAAAATTCTTCATTTTCTGGAAAGATATGAAAGGGAAGAAAGGAATGAAGAAAAGAAAAGGATAATAGGAGGGGCGCCTGGGTGGCTCAGTCGTTAAGCATCTGCCTTCAGTTCAGGTCATGATCCTGGGGTCCTGGGATCAAGCCCCGCATCGGGCTCCCTGCTCGACAGGGAGACTGCTTCTCCCTCTCCCACTCCCCCTGCTTCTGTTCCCTCTCTCGCTGTGTCTCTGTCAAATAAATAAGTTAAATTAAATTAAATTAAAAGAAAGGAAAGGATAATAGGAAATGAAAATTGTTTCTATTACCAAACTCTCACTAAAGGAGCCGAAAAGAATGTACTTTAGGTACACAATGACCCTATACAGACAATCTGTGGTGGAAGAGCCAAAGATATTGGCAAATATGTAGGTAAATCTAAAGAAATACTAACTAATGAGGCAATGATAATATTTCATTTATAAGAGAAAATATATAGTCAGAACAATAAAAGCATATACAATTGGACAAGGGATGAAGACATTATAATGTCCTAAGGTGCTTTATTCAGGAGAAGGGCAAAGGTATTTATTGATTAGGCTTTGTTAATTATTCTTCTAAAACACAAATGTCTATCCTCCCTGCAAGTAGCAGAAATAAAACAGACAAAAAGCTAGATCCTCAGGCGATTTTAAAGGAAGGCAAAAAGACAAGGGGAAATATATACAGGAAATTAAAAAAACACAAACAGAAAATAGTAAGATAAACAAATAGATCCAAATATATCATTACTCACAATAAATATAAATTGACTAAAATCTCCAGTTCAAAGCCAAAACTCTGAAAATGGATGAGAAAATAAAATGCAGCTATATGCTGCTACACACCAAAACATGAGGTTACCAGAGAAATGAAATTTAAATCATGGACAAAGATATGCCAGGCTAAGAATGATTTGATGCAAAGAAATACCATGAAAAGATTTTGAAAGAGCATTCTGAAGGATAAGCAATTTTTCTGAACTAACTTAAGTAGTATGATTGAGTCTTAAATTCATTTCACCTCACTGCATTCAACTCAGGGCTTGAGCTTATTAATGTCCTTTAGGAATCTGATTCTTTCGCCTAGTGCCCTAGTCGTGTTCTTTCTGACACAGGAACATTTGATAAGGATGCGATCAATGACTTTATGTAAGACGGTGATAAAGTGTTTCAGAGGTTAAAGTCTAGTATATAAGCTTGCAGCACAGTAACGGAAGTATTTCTAAAGGCTAACAACTGTTTGCAATTACAAATCCTGTTACTATTAGATTTTATTGAAGTTTACTCACAAGCCTATCCAGGTACACTTTCTCAAGTACTTTACTGAAATCTAGTCTGTCAATAATTTCTCTGCCTACATACCCATGAATGTTACATATACACAAATCTATACATAATATACTTACATAAAACACACTGACATATATATGTAAAACCACAGTAATACTTTACCTCATAGGTAGTTCCATAATGGCACGTAAACTGGCATTGTCTGTTGGTTTCTGCATCTTGCTCAACATTAGTATAAAATATTACTCCATCCCCAGAGCAGGACACAATCTGCTTATCATTTGTGCATGGTAAGAACTTTGCACTAAATATATTTGCTCGGTGCCCTGAACGAATTGTTGTCAAAACCTAAAATACAGAGAAAAAAGTTCTTGGTAATTTATTATTTCCTAGAAAGAAACACTCATATTTAATATAATCATAGCTAGGAATAAATTCTCATTAACATTCTTTTTATCTCAATATAAAATTATCATCTGATTCCAAACTAATATAATTTTTTTCAAGATTTTTTTTATTTATTTGACAGACAGAGATCACAAGTAGGCAGAGAGGCAGGCAGGGGCGGGGTGGGGGGAGCAGGCTCCCCGCCGAGCAGAGAGCCTGATGTGGTGCTGGATTCCAGGACCCTGAGATAGTGTCCTCAGCTGAAGGTAGAGGCTTATTAACCCACTGAGCCACCGAGGTGCCCTTAAACTAATACAATTTTTAAAAAATCAGAATCTCACATATTTTCTATCTGATGTGAAGAAGATTAAGTGCCATCGATAGGAACAGTGTTGTAAAAATTAAATATATATATTTCCATCTATTTGGTGTATCTCACTCATTCATAAGATCTCAATATATAAGAAAGGACTATTATACATAGGAGGAGAGAGAAACCAAGCAAAGATGATTTTCATTATTTTAAAAATATTTTCCTGTATTTCCCAGGTAATCGACTTCAAACAAGTTACTTTTCGAATTGGAGAGTAGGTACAGGGGTGGGGAGAAAAAAAGGACTATCCTAACCTTTTTTTTTTTTTTAATTAAGATTTTATTTATTTAAAAGAGAAATAGAGAGTGCGAGTGAGAAAGCACAAGCAGGGGCTGCACCAGAGGGAGAGGGAGAAGCAGACTCCCGGCTGAGCAGGGAGCCCATTGGGATGCTCGATTCCAGGACCCAGATATTATGACCTGAGCCGAAGGCAGCTGCTGAACCAGCTAAGCCACCCAGGCACCCCTCTGACAGACGTTTGAAACTGTTTCCTAGATGATTTTTAGTTATTCCCTTCCAGGACAAAGAAAGAAAAATAAACTGAATTTAAATGAATCATGAAATGGCAAGATGAAAACTACAGCAGAAGTCCCAACATCTCCTTCCTGAATTGTATTTCGACACTGCAGGGCACCTGGATGGCTCAGTCAGTTAAACATCTGACTTCCGTTCAGGTCTTGATCTCAGGGTCCTGGGATAGAGCCCTCCATCGGGTTCCCTACTCAGCCGGAGTCTGCTTCTCCCTCTCCCATTCCCCCTGCTTGTGCTCTCTTGCTCACGCTCTCTCAAATAAATAACATCTTTAAAAATAAATAAAGACTAGAATTCCCATGACAGAAATAAAAGTTTAAAACAGTTTAAAATAAACATGTAAATATTTGCAACACATAGTGAAAATAAAGAACAAATCTCCCTAATAGTGCTAAAAATGAAGAGAAAGAAACTTAACAAAACCTGAGGTTTTTTTGATTGAATGGGCAAAAGATCTGAATACACAGTTCACAAAAAGATACACAAAGGGCCTTTAAGAATGTGAGAAAACGGGGCGCCTGGGTGGCTCAGTGGGTTAAGCCTCTGCCTTCAGCTCAGGTCATGATCCCAGGATCCTGGGATCCAGCCCTGAATCGGGCTCTCTGCTCAGCGGGGAGCCTGCTGCCCCCTCTCTCTCTGCCCGCCTCTCTGCCTACCTCTGCTCTCTGTCTGTCAAGTAAATAATAAATAAAATCTCTAAAAATAAATAAATAAAATAAAATGTTTTAAATTTTAATCTACTCGCGAAGAAACAGTCAGACAAATCCAAACTGAGAAACATTCTATGTAACAACTGTTCTTCTGTATTGATACAACAGTAAAACAAGTAACATATTAGTATCATGCAAGACCAAAAATCTGAATGAACTATCTTAAAAGGACTAAGGAAATATGACACGTGAAGTGATAGACAGAGCTTGACAGTGACGAAGACCAGTATAAACAGATGAGAAAATCTACATATAGACCATCTATGTACATATGTGTATGTGTTATGTGTGTATAGCATCAAAGAGGAAATCTTATCTACAACAGCCTGATAAGTCACTGCCATACTGAATTACCAACTACTGAATCACACTCCCAGAGGAATGTGTGGTTAGGTTCCTCTCAGCCTCTTGTCACAACATCTTCCTCAATCAACACACAGCACTGCTTTATAGGTTTCTGTTTAAAGACCTCATTTAATATATACTGTTGATTCATTAACATTGAACTCATGGCCAACAGCATTATAATTCACACCTAAAAGAAGCTTATCTAACATTTTTTCTTCATAAGAAACATTCCAGACTTCTGGTGCTTAGGAACACGAGACAGTATTTCAGCATGATACCTGGGGACATTTTAAACTGTGAAATCATCACTTGAAAGTACAAAAATGCGACATGAAATACACCATAAAAAGGATACAGTATGCATAAGTCAGACTGTCATCTTATCTCAGCTGGCAATGCGAGTGTTGATGTGTATTGAGTGACTCAGTTCTTTTGCCACTCTGCTCATGTGCGTGGCCATGAAATGACCAAGAAGGCACAGCAAGTATTGACTTGAGTAAATTTCCATGAGTAGACAAATTTGCAAATATGAAATCCACAAGTAATGAAGATCAACTCCATATTCAATATTACATATTTTTTAAAAAATAGAATAATGCGGGGCACCTGGGTGGCTCAACGGGTTAAAGCCCCTGCCTTCGGCTCAGGTCACAATCCCAGAGTCCTGGGATGGAGCCCCACATGGGACTCTCTGCTCAGAAGGGAGCCTGCTTCCCTCTCTCTCTGCCGGCTTCTCTGACTACTTGTGATCTCTGTCTGTCAAATAAATAAATTAAATCTTTAAAAAAATAGAATAATGTTCTTGGTTTTAGTAGATATACACCAAGGCATTCACGAATGAAGTGCATGATGCCTCCAACTTGTGCTCAATTGCTTTAAAAAAAAAAATCTGGGCGCCTGGGTGGCTCAGCAGGTTAAGCCTCTGCCTTCAGCTCAGGTCATGATCTCAGGGTTCTGGGATCAAGTCCCGCATGGGGCTCTCTGCTCAGCAGGGAGCCTGCTTCCCTTCCTCTCTCTCTACCTGCCTCTCTGCCTACTTGCGATTTCTCTCTCTGTGTGTCTTTTAAAAAAATCTATTTTTGGGTGTTCATTGTATTATTTTTTACGTTTTTCCGACGTTTTTAAATTTTAAAACAATGTTAGGAAAATATATTTCAACTCTGTTTTGGGTTTGGCTTTAAGTATTTACTTTATAACCCTAAGTGCCAAACTCTTGCCAGAGACCACCGTTAACAAATGAAAGCGTAAGTCTGGAGTGAGTTTTAGCAGCCATTTACCTTGACCACTTTGAATATGTAAGTCACCTCATTTTATTTAGTTACAGGGTTATGGCCAAAATAAGGATTTGCTGAGTATCATAAATTACTCCACAGTAAGTCTTACATATAATGCACATATAAATAAAAATGGAGGCGTGTCAAGTGTAAGACACCTGGAAGACTAAGGTATAAAAAAATAATACAGAGAATAATTAATATAAAGCCTTTAAACAAGATAGATCTCATGACCTTTATTTAACTCTGTCAGGTATCTTAGCATGGCTTACCAAGTAGCTAAATATATAACAGTCACTGTGCACCGTGGACGTATTAGTTTCTTCATCCGATAGGCTTTTTTCCCTGCTTTAGCCATATTCAGCAGGCATTATTCCTAACAGTTCATCATTTATCTCCATGTAACAGGCTTACGCATAGCTTCAGAAACAAAAGCACTCGATACACTAATAGGTGTACTGACATATCACATATTATTCACAAACTGAGATGGATTTTATTAAAGTAATCAAGATTTAAAGAGTAAACAGCTGAAGCTCCTTCCTTTTGGACATCTCGATTTCAAACGCTGTCTCACAAACAATCCCCAAATTCATGGCAGCAGTGTCCACTCACACAGCTGACCAAGTCTCTTTCCCTCATCCACTATAAAACAGCAAAATATCTATTTTTATATATTTATATATAAAAATATATTGTATATTTATATAAAATATATAAAACCCATCAGCAAATCCAGGTCCAAGACATAGTCCAAACTAATTCTCATCACCTCAATGCCGTATCTTTGTCCAAACCACCATCTCTTCCCGTGGGATTACTCAATGGCCTCCTATCTCCCACTTCTAATCTCACTCAAACTCTACTCTCCAAACAGCAGGCAGAGCTCTCTTTTAAAAATGCAAATCACCTGCATGTTTAATACACTCCAGTGATTATTTCAGTCACACTAAAACGTAAATCCTTAATATTGCCTATCAAGCCTACTATCTGACCACTGCCTACCATGTTAACTTCATTCTGAACCACTCACTTCCTAATTTATTAACATGTAACTGTTGGAAGAACAAGTACTCAGGTGCATAAAATCAGTAATTTCAACAAAGGCTGGAATTTGTTTATAGTTGTCAATACTAAATCTATACAATCAATACAGCTATATATTCTACTGGAAGTAAATAGTGATAAGGTTAATCTTTTTAAAAATGATATTTACTTGGAAATGCTTATTATTTTTGGTAGCTGGATTTATTTTCTTATTTGTGCTTCCTTGAATCAATGTATTAAAATACTCATTCAGAAAACATCAAAGAATAATGGCCTAGGGAGACAGAAGTTGGTAGAGTAACTTAACTGAAGATGTAAATGACATATTGTTAACTGGAATTAGTAATAAATGTGAATGTAAACTAGTGGTAACATCTATGACTTTACTGATCCTCAGGATAATCTAGCTGGCCAACCAGGTATCTCTTTCCTCTTTCAATATGTCCCATACAATGTTTCTAAAACCTTAAGCTTGGGGTGCCTCGGTGGCTCAGTGAGTTGGGCATCTGCCTTAGGCTCAGATCATGACTCTGGGGTCCTGGGATCGATTCCCACATTAGGCTCTTGGCTTGATGGGGAGTCTGCTTCTCCCTCTGCCCACTCCCACTCTGCTCTCATGTTCTCTCTCTCTCTCTCTCCCCCCTCACAAAAATAAATTTAAAAATTTAATTTAATTTAAAAAAGAAAACCTTAATCTTGGTCCAGGAATATCCAGATAGAAATTGTTGGTTCTTCAATCTCCTGGTAAAAATCACTCCTCTCTAAACCCAACCCATACCCCCACCTACGGAATTAGATACAGAAATCCCTTGCCTTTCCTTTACTAATATTTATTGGGCACCTACTATGTGACAGGTAATTTACCAAGTGTTGAGGAAACAAAAAAGAAAAAACTGTCACTGCCCCAAAGAAATTACTGTCTAATGGTGAGCAACATGCAAACAAACATAGCAA
>RCUC01094786.1:0-31569 GCA_003697995.1 Taxidea taxus jeffersonii | reverse complement strand
CAGCGCATACGTGTGTCCACTTTGAAATCGCAAATCTTCGCAGTGTTTATGTGCCAGCCACACCCCAATAAAGCTGGGGAATAAAAAAAGAGAGAACATGTCCAGGAATGTAATTTCAGTGTCAGAAATGTATATTTTGTAGTGCTTGTCAAAATCGCTGTGGAATGTGGTATTTTCAGAGCTGCTAACTGCTTTAGTAGATGCTAGCTTTTTTTTTTTTTTTTTGCATAATTGCTTCCTGCATTGGATGTTCGGAGGCATAATTTTTAAAAGGCACTTTATTGAGTTATGATTGGCATACAAAAAGCTTATGTATTTAACGTTTACAATTTGATGAGTTTGGGGAAGAGCATTCTCCTGGGAAACCATCACCGCAATCTGTGCGGTAAACAGATCCATCACCTCCAGAAATGTCCTCCCACCCTGTTATTTCTCCTTATTATTAACTGTTTCTTTTTGTGAAATGCACACTTAACATAAGGCAAAATTTTAAGCAAGTTCTCCCTGGACAGCTTTGCAAAATTCCAGACATTAATAGAAAAAGTTTTAGGGCAAAACACGAAGTTTTCAATGAACATGATTTTGGTCACACAGACAAGTTGGGTTCTATCTAAAATAACAACTGTACCTTTCAGGTATTTAAGGACCTAAAAATAAATAACTTCTGAAGCCTTCTTGAGTAAAATACACAGTAGACATTTAAAGAAATTACTAAATACTCTCTCACACAGCGTCAACGGCAATTAGGCACAAATATGACCGTCGTTTGTGCATTGCCAAAGCCCAGGGGAAGGGAGCGGTCATGCAGCCGACTCGCCCATCTTCTGGAGCCTGCGACTGGCCACCAGCTAGAAAACCCATTCTGAGTCCTTTGGCCGAGAGTGTAACCTCAGCTAAAACACCCTGTCCTCTGAGGGGGAGAAGAGGGGCTGCCGTCCACCCACGCCCCCGCCTGGCTCCAGCACCAGGGACTCAGGCATCGTCCCAGCTGGGTCCACGGTCTTCTGGTTTCAGAGCATCACACACGGGGATGAGAAGGATCAGTGGCTCTGAGAAGTATGTGACCGGTCCATGGATCTTCTCCTGGCCCCACCTTTTGTACACGTCTGAGTCTACAGGGGAAGGTATATCTAAGGATGCAAGCTCAGATGACCTTAGGAACACATTGACTCCAATCAGCTCTGCTCGAGGGCCCCGGAATGGAATGCTAAGGGGGCAGTCCCATCACCTGTCCTTGGCTCTTCCTGAAGCACCTCGAAGGCTTCTGTCACTGAGGGTGAGATGAGGGCGACCAGTGACCCGACTTCGAGGAGGGAGAAACCAGAGGACTGGCACAGGGAGGGCTCCCTCAGCCCAGACAGAGGCCGAAGGCATAAAGTAGGGTGCCCAAGACCATCATTAGGAACAGCTACAAGGTGTTTTAGGTGGGGAGCTATAGACGGGAGGAGCCAATGAGGGGACCTTGAAGAGGTGGTAACATTTGGGTATTAATAGTATTCTGCCTACCTTCTCTCCGCGGGCTGCTGGGGCAGGGAGCTCTTCCCTCTCCACCTAGCCAGGACCTGAGATAGATTCTGGTCCAGAAAACACAGGAGAATGAAGGGACCGTATGGACTGCCTTGAGGGAAAGTGTGCAGAACAGCGCCTGTGAGTCAAGGAGAGGTTTTCCTGTTGGGAATCGTACATGGCCGCCCCGACCACGCACTTTGTCCTTTTAATCTCGGACTGGACTCTCATGCCTGGTATCCAGGAGCTGGTAGTCTTTCACACACGGTCCAGTGTTGAATTATAATGTGAATTATATTTGCATTTAAGTAGGCGTGTTCTCTCTCTAGTCCCTCTGTAGACAGGTTGTAGGTCTGCGGCAGGAGGCGAGGGAGGGACGTGGCCCAAAGGGTGTGGAAGGAACACACAGAGAGAGCAATTCACTGTTCTTCCTAAACTCATGGGGAGCAGCCTTGGTAGCCAGGAATGAAAGTAGTTTCTTTTGAATAAAACATCGGGGCACTGTAGACATGCCCACTCTCTGTCCCTCTCCCTCCCTCTCCCTCTCTCTCTGCCCTATGAATTTTCTCTTTGAAAATACAGAGAACAATATGATCTCACAGAAAGAATGTCACCTTTGACATAAGGATTTTTAACCAGAGACCAAATTCGACAGAAGTTTGGGTGGTATGTTTCCAGGCAGAAGTCTTGGGGCACATTCACACCTACCTATGATGCATCTCAGATGATAAACAGAAGTGTGAAGATCTGACCATCTTCAAATCCAGAAGATGTCTCAATTGTGAACTCTTGAGAAGTGATGCTTCTATGCTCCCTTCTCCGTTTTCATGCTGAGAGGTTCTACAGGGGGAAGTGGATGGGCTGCCCACTGACAGCATCCCAGAGACATCCTGGCCTGAGTGGGGCTCCCTGTGACCTTCAGCAGCAACCTTGTCCTGCGTGCCTGCTCCTCCACCAGGCAGACATCACTTCCAAGCACGGGACTGTGACCACGTGGGCCATCAGGAAATGTCTGTGAAAGGGTCCTCTGGATTTGTCTTGTAGAGGAGAGCTGAATCATAGGATCCCCAGTTTGTGCTGGAGAACTGGATAATTGGTTGGTGTGGGGAAAACACCCACACCTGGTGTCATAGGTGCTGTGCGTAAAAACCGTCCTGTTTTCGCTCACTGGGCAAGACCGGCCGGGCGTAGGCCTTCGGTGGATTTGTTTTGGGCCTCAGGTCCTCTTTTGCTGGTGATAGAAGGGGAGGGACGCTATGTGGTCTAGAAAGCGTCTTCTAGCCCTTCGTACGGGGAGTTCCCCTCAACTGTACAGAGTCCTAGATATTGGCAGATTATTTTCTAAAAACATGTTTCCTTGTTGCAGAGGGATATGCTGAGGCAGAAGATCAATGAGCTACCATGTTTGTGGATCTAGCAACATGAGGGACTCAGCTACAGAATTTGTTCTGTGTTGGAAGGAAATACAAGGGTGGGGCAACTCTCCGGCCTTAAGACAGAGAAGAAATAAGAAAAAGAATAAGGTTTTGAAGTGTAGTTCCTAAACCCCAAATAAAGAGTAATTTCCTCACTGCTTGTGATAACGAACAAAATATTCAAATCCCATGTTATATTTCTTTTAGTTGTGTTTTTAAGAGATATTTAAATGTTTAAAGTTAAAATTCATAACCTGATGATATAAATGAGTCTTCGTTAAAATTAGATAGAGGGGCGCCCGGGTGGCTCCGTCGGTGAAGCATCAGAATCTTGGTCTCGGGGTCGTGAGCTCAAGTCCCACGTTGGGCTCCGTGCTGCACGTGGAGCTACTTAAAAAAGAAGAAGAAGGTAAGGAAAAATACTGGCTGAGGCACCCAGCCAGACTGGGGCTTTGACGGAATGCTGTGCTCACGCCCACGCCGGGGAAGTGTGAGAATGAGCTTTTACCCAAACCAGGTTCAGGGTCACCCAAGAACAGCCCTCACGGTGCCCGGAATTCCACGTGAGGCCGAAGTCAAGCTCCCACGCCGCCGCCTGTATTCGTTACCTGCCCAGATGCCAAAATGAAATGCTAACTCCCAAGGGCTAGTTTCCTGAGTACAAGCTAGTGCTGACTTTAGAGTTGTTCCTCTACTGCTGTATATTTAATCGAATTATTAGATTAGATACGAAATTATTAATCTGATAATTAAATCTAATATTTGCATATTTATAGCCTGTACATTTATGTATTTTATATACCTGCCACTTAATGTTTAATACTACTTGATATGCCCTCCTCAAATGGAACTGGGCAGTCTATTTACGCACTGTAATTTATATTCTATCTGTTGTTAGGGTTCCAGCAAAAGATGTCGTGTTACGAAACAGCCACGTGTGTTTCTGTTTGTACGGGGCATGTCACTGACAGTGCTGGTGCACAGAAGCAACGGCTGGGCCGGATTTATTTTCCTGGATGTGCAGGTTGGTGCTCTGAAGAGCAGGAAGTGGTGCTGGAGAGGACGCAAGTGTCTCCGTTTCAACTTGGAAACGGGCATCTGTGCGGCTCCACATGGCAAGTCTCTGCACGCTCCCTGGCTTCCTGGCACCCTGGAGGCTCCCAGCCCCTGCAGCAGGTGTGGCTTCCCTTCGGGGCCCTGGGGCTGGGCCTGGCACACTCACAGAGGGAGGGCTCTTCCCCACGGACTTAGAACGAAGACCAGAGGGGAAGGCTCGCCCCGGTACCTGGGGCTGTTTTCTGGGCGCTCAAGGAAGATGATCCTCTTTTCCTCCATCGATTGGGGCTCCCTGGAGTGGCTGCGGAGAGGGCTGGCCTGTGTCCTCTCCTGAGAGAGGAATTAGCGGGCACAGTACTGTTGCCCAAAAGTGTCAGCTGGTGTCTTTCCAGTTGTCTCCAGGGAGGGGGGAGCTGCTCTTTTCTGGGAAGAGCCCAGAAACTACATCTCTGGTTTTCTAAAATTTCTGGTATTGAGTGAGAGAAAACAGGGGGTCTGTGAGTCCTTTGTCATGTGGAGAGCTGTGGAAAATGGTGCACACAATGCAATGACTCTTCAGATGCATGACCTTAAGTTGGGGACAGTAAAGTTGATCCCCAAGAGAGGGAGTGTCTCTGCACAGGAGCGGGGTTTCTGGGTGCACAGCCATAGCACAGGGACGGGGGACATGCTGGGCAGACTCATCTGTCCCTTCCCACACTCATTCCTAGAACGAACACTTGCTGAGCGCCCGATCCCAGCCAAGCCCCGGGGCCAGGAACACGGGAGCGACAGGGGAGCCCCTCTCCCCCCCAAACTCTACTCTGTTAGAAGAGACAAAACACACATAAATAACGAGTTCCATCTCAGTAAAAGTTGTTAACCTTTAGAGTGATTTGAGTAGAGCGTGATACAATAACCATTTAGACTTTCTAAAGACAATGTCTCTGCTTTATGTTGAAGGCACTGCAGGGAGTGAGGAGGAGGGAAGGAAGGTCAGTTCAGTCCACATGTGAGCCAAAGCCCAGGTGGACGTTTTGGCGGGTTGGACTACGACTGAAGGGTTCGGAAGCTGGTGGGGGCTGGAGTTGGCATGCCTTGTGTGGGTGGTGCCTCCAAGGCTTATTTTGGTGGGGAGGACAGGCATCAAGGTGGATTTCTTGGTTTTGGTCTGAACAAATCGGTAGACCATGAGCCACTGACACAGATAAAGAAGAAAGTGGTGGGGCGCCTGGGTGGCTCAGTGGGTTAAGCCTCTGCCTTCGGCTCAGGTCATGATCTCAGGGTCCTGGGATCGAGCCCCTCATCGGGCTCTCTGCTCAGCGGGGAGCCTGCTTCCTTCTCTCTCTCTGCCTGCTTCTCTGCCTACTTGTGATCTCTGTCTATCAAGTAAATAAAAAAAAAATTAAAAAAAAAAAAAGAAGAAAGTAGTAAGAATGGGATCTTTCCCTCCTCCCTTCCCTCCTCCACGGGACTTTCTTTCTAGTAGAGAGGAGTGACAGGAGATGATTATATGCATGTATAATATCCATTTTGAGAGTGATGTTTTCTGAAAGAGTCACGTGATGAAGTCTACATGGATTTTGTCACTCACTTGGCCATGGGACTGGTGTTCAGGTAAGAGGGTAACATGCACGATGGATTCACCCCCACCTCCCATCAGGGGATAGAAGCGGTGTCTACTGCCAATACCCCCCAACAGGTGTCTTCTCTTGTGAATCTTCAACTCACTTTTCAGCTTCATATATACTTCTGCAAGGGGTTGTGATTTTTTCTGAATGAAGGAGGTCAAAAGGTCTTCCTATTTGTCCACTCTGAGAGATAATATATAAAATTCACAAGGCATCAAACCTACTTGTATCTTGTAAGTACCAAAAAATCCACGGTGGAAAATATTTTTCACATCTCCTGTCAAAGTACACGTATGTGCTCCCTATCGCTAAAGCACAGAGGAGTCCGTTGGCACCTGACCTGGTGAGGGTATATTGGAAACTGATCTCATGTAATTGTAGCAGAAGGTCTGGGTTAATGAATACATACATAACAGCACTCACCTGCAGGTCTTAAATCTAGAACTGAGGTGGAGACATCCACTTGCTTCCTCCTGACCTGGGATCCCACTCGGCCAACTCACACCCGATGCACTGGTTCATTTACCTCTTTACAAGGTTGCACATACCTCAAAACTATTCTTAATGAGAATCAAATCAGTGAAAAGTGTGCAGTATTCTAGGACCCTGCGTGCTCAGAAGACAAAGTTCATATTCAAAAATAGACATTTGAGTGGAAGGCTGGCTACAGGTAATGAGGGAAAGTCGCTGGCCAGCGGAGGACCTTGAAGGAGAGGATGAGAAGGTGGGAAAGTCAGGTGGAACTCTGCAGGGTACCAGTAAAGTGATTAGAAGGCCAGAAGGGTAGCAAGAAGGGTGCATTTTGTAGCAACATTTTCAGCTGGCTTAAAAGAAGAGAAAATTGAAAAGAAGGCCAGCTGAGGGCATGGGGAAGAGTGAAGTCGGGTATAACCCTAACACGGAAGAAAGGAAAACAGAGATTGTGGCTGTAGGAATGGCAATGAGCAGGGACGGCTAGGGAAACACTACATGCAGCATTGAAAACACAAGTGATGTTACGTAAATCATGCAGATTTTATAGCCTTTACCGGCCAGAGCTGACGTCTGACCCCACCTCTGTGTGATTTCAAATCTTGTATTCCCAGCAATAAATGCCACGTCCAGCACTATTATAAATAACCATTTTCCAAAGCCAGGATGTAAAGAAAATTTAAAATTCAAAAATGAATTTGTTGTATGTGAATCTCAAGGGACTGGCCAAATGTAAGATCAATTTAGGAAATTAAAGTAATGACTATCAACTCCGGAATAACACTAGGAGCTTTGCTAGGGTGAAGCCTTTTGTATTCTCAGAGGGGACCTGGATTCCTCTAATAAAGAAGACTAAAGCAAATAAGGATTTTAGGTGGGAAAAAAAGACTTTCTGTTGCTTACATTATTCTAACTTTATAATTTGGCCTACTTTTATAGCATTTTGTTTTCACATGAATTGACTTGAACTCAATCTATTTTTCAATTATGCCGAAGAATTACACTTGTTCCTTTAATGACGCATTTTGCCTTGTTATCAAAATTATTTTCCCTTGCAAATTGTCTGTAATCGCCAGTTCTAGGGACATGATTCTTGTCCAGAGCAGGACTGTGGTTACTTTGCTCTCTGTTCCAGGTTTCTGGGGACACAAGTGGCTGTGCCTGGTAGCTTGAAGCTCTTCGTGTTGGGGGACACAAAACATGGTAATCTTTGGAAATTTCTCACTGATAAGAGACCCCGCTCTCTATATAGTGACGAGGAATTTAAAGTAGTTTTGTCTGCTGTTTCCTTTATAAAAGAAAATGTATCAATAACGATGATGTTTTTTGGCCTTTCCTGAACTCTTACTTTATCTGACAAATATTTTTCTCATACTTAGTTTCAATTATTTGTTGTATAGTGGGCTCCTCATATTTGAGAAGCTCTGTCTCAGGATCTTAGCGTAGACACAGCTTCGTGGATGTCTGCTGCCATCCCGTGGTGGCGTCGCCTTGGACCGGTTGCAGAGGACAGCAAACCCACCTTGAGTGTGGAAATCCCCAAGACTCACTTGGTTGGTAACCTGAGTGCTTGTGTCTATCAGCCACAGTGGGGGTCTTTCACTTCCTTGTCCCATTCAACACGGCGCAGGAGCTGGGGAATCGGGCATTAGGAACAATGGAAACGTAGGTAGGTGATGTGAATTTGACTCCAGAGGTTCAGGAGGCAAAACATTACTTTCTGTGCTTCATGAATTTTGGTTCTTCTGGGACTCTGGTCCCTGGTGGGCAGACGGGTGGGGCTTGGAAGCTCAGCTGCCTACAAGAGTGCTTTCTCATGGAGGGTCTCAGAGGTCTATCAGGAAAGGGGTTTCATCAGTCAAACCCTCCCTGGCTGGAGTCCTTCAGTCCTGGACCCGGAGGGCTGCTTGCACACAGGGGTCTGCATTGGGGATGCCAGCCTCGGCTGGGGCTGCGAGCTTTGCCTGCCCTGTACCTGTCACCCATTCTCTCTCTACTCCCTCTTCTCGCAACTCCTGCCTTCTCCTTGTTACTCTAAGTGTTTCGAAATACACAGAATTCTTTGTCATTTGTGCCTCTATTTTTTTAACCTGAATATTGTTCCAGGATGTCTTTGTTTTAGCAGAGAAAAAGGAAGTATTAGTGCAGTCAGGAGATTTTTATGGAGGGATCAAACCTCAGCAAAGGGAACTGATGAGGTGCCAAGGGTTGGCGCACAAGAATGCCATTTTCTTGTCGTTATTCACTATGAAAAAATGCCTTTGCATTGCTCCTATTGAAACGTATGATTCCTAATCCCAATTGCTAATCCATCTCTTTCAGATTGTATTTTAATGGGAATAAATTGTTTGCTTTGGAACCGCAAAGTAGAAAGAAGAGATACTGGATACAAGCCAAGAACGAGCAGATTACTCTAATTAGCCGCTCATGGAGACTCCATTCGAACAGATAGAACTTAGATTCACGGTACTCTTTCCTGCACAGAAAGCACTAGTTAATCTTCTGCCTTTTGCTGTCAAGTTACCTTTTATTAAAGATTTTATTTATTTGACACAGAGAGAGATCACAAGTAGGTAGAGCAACAGGCAGAGAGAGGAGGAAGCAGGCTTCCTGCTGAGCAGAGAGCCCGATGCGGGGCTCGATCCCAGGACCCTGAGATCATGACCTGAGCCAAAGGCACAGGCTTAATCCACTGAGCCACCCAGGCGCCCCTCAAATTACCTCTTAAAGTTATATGTTTTCACTTACCTGTGGAACATAAGGAATAGCACAAAGGACATTAGGAGAAGGAAGGGAAAATTGAAGGGGGGGAAATCGAGGGGGAGACGAACCGTGAGAGACTGTGGACTCCGGGAAACAAACTGAGGGTTTTCGAGGGCAGGGAGTGGGGGATGGGTGAGCCTGGTGGTGGGCATTAAGGAGGGCACAGACTGCAGGGAGCACGGGGTGTCACACACAAACAATGAATCATGGAACACGGCATCAGAGACTAATGACGTGCTGTATGGTGACTAACATGACATCATAATAAAAAAAATGATACTTTTTAACATTTCTATTGAGGGGCACCTGGGTGGCTCAGTGGGTTAAAGCCTCTGCCTTCGGCTCAGGTCATGGTCTCAGGGTCCTGGGATCGAGCCCCGAGTCGGGCTCTCTGCTCAGCAGGGAGCCTGCTTCCTTCTCTCTCTGCCTGCCTCTCTGCCTACTTGTGATCTCTCTCTGTCAAGTAAATAAATTTAAAAAATCTTTAAGAAAAATAAACTTTCTATTAAGACTCTGAATTCCAACACACCGTAACTATTTTACTCCTCTGTCATTAAGATGAAACTTTGTTTCCTAGATATGTGTCTGTCCCGTACTTAGGTCACACTTATTTTCCAGTATCTATAAAAAGAAAAAAAAAACAGGCCGTGCATAAATACTGGCTCTGTTCTACCATGTGTCAGGAAGGACAGTGTACCACTTCGGGATACTATGGGCTTGGGTTCTGTTAGGTTTGGGAGAGACTCTATCCCATTGGAGTTTACATTCTTCCCTTCCCGTGGGCTGCATTCTCACACTGTTTTGGGGTTATGGACACTGGTACCTGCTTCTCCCTTCTGGCTGGGTACCGCCTGCCTTAGCGGTTCTGTTTGCTGCGGCCAACACCGGGACTGTTGCCGGTGACGGGAGAGCCTCTCCGGTGCCACCAGAGCCAGGAGTCCAGGGTGCCGCTGGGCCATCCTTTCCACCCACAGGGACCCCGGCGGCCTCCTGCTGGCCCCTTCAGTGCCCCGCTGTCTTGTGTCCCAGTGCCAGAGCTCTTTCATTTATTCCGTGTTCCTAAAAGTGAGAGCCTGCAGATGATGGGAGAGCCTGTCAGGGTCAGAAATAGTCGCTTCTCCAACACTGGTCCAGGGACCTTCATCCAGGGGTGGGCTGGGCTCTTCCCTGACCAGCACGTTCTTCCCAGAGCTGGACCCGCCACACGTACAAGCAGGTGACTGGGCTGCGGGCTGTACTCCTGATCATTACCACACACCTGCGTGGTCAGAAAGAAAGCCCTGGACCCCACAGGGATCCCAGCCCCACCAACGAGGGGTGTGAGATGTGAGCAAGTCTAATGAAATTGTTAACCAGTCTCTGAGTGGTTACGATGCACCCACCTGACACTGTTAGGCACTTGGAAGAAGACAGACTTTCTGCCCAACAGAAATGGTTGTGAGCAGAGAGAGACCACAGCCAGGACACATGGGGATAATTTAGGAACAAGAGCATGAGGATGTAGGCCTTCTGGGGAGGTCGAGGCTGGTGAGCACCGACAGGGCAAGGAGGGAAATCTCTCTCAATATAGGGCACTTTTGTTGAGAGTCTAAGGTTAAGAAGAGACTGGCCATGTGGGGACCTGATAGGCACGCCCCAGAGATAGTGGAGGGAAGGATGAGGGGTGGGGGTGAGCTGAGAGGTTTGATTCTTTTCCAAGGTCGAGAAGACCTACTGTGTGGGGAGTTTGGGCAGGGGCATGCGAATTTGCGATGGAAGTTTAGGGGACCAGTCTTGCGCAGCCTGACTCTTCTGTGCAGAATGGACCATAGCCACGGAAATAGGAAAGCAGGTAGCGTGGCCGGCGTTGCGTGAGCCGGTCAGAGAAGGCTTGAGAGGCAGAGTGGACAGAGGCAGCAGAGAAGGGTGAGCGAAAGAACAAGACATCTACAGGGGAAATAAAACCAGCAGGATTTTCCTGAAGGATTGGACTTCATGAGTAGAGGAAGTTTTCAGGGGAATGTTTAAGGTTGGGTCCTGAGTAACTACATGCCGTGGTTGAGAAGGTTCAGCAACAGAAGAACTGAGTGGAGCCCGGGAAGCCTCACACCTTTTGGTCCCTGGAGTGGGGCTGCGGAGGGAGCAGGTGCACGTGAATCTAGAGCTAGTGCCTTGACTACAAGGGACACTAGGATCTCCCTGGATCAGGTCTCCACCCACCCAAACACGCTCCCCTGTATTTAGCGGTGAAGCATTCATCCTTTCTCGCTCATGGAATGCACATTTTCTGTGCTCAGCAGGAAGTGATGGGGACATTGCCTTGTGGACGCTCCGTTGCTGTAATGCATACACTCAAATTTCCCTTCATCATCGTCCCCGGAGTCCTTGCCCAGGTCTTCTACTGAATCTTTGGCTCGCAACCACCCAGGCATTGGCAAGAGGATGGTTCGGTCGCTGACCCTGCATCTCCAGTCATGGGGCGGGGAGGGGGGCTGCATGAGAGCCGTGGGGTCCACCTTCACACCCCGTACACACTTTCTCCTCCCCAGTTTGGGCTTTGAACCCCTCTCAGCGAGCCTGCTCCAAAACCTCCTCGCCAGTCCCCACTCTTGTCCTGCTCCCACGTGATACTCAGGTCGCGAAGACACCCATCACTTTCCGTTTGGGACAACCCAGCGGGCCCGTGGGTTCAGCACTAACTAGAACCACTCAGTGCCTCTGTCTTTGCACGCAAGCCATCACATTCCCTCAGCCATGCCCGCATGTCCTGGGAAATCCCAAACACTACAAACCCGTGCGCAGCCCCCGTTCACAGGTCGTTACGCACATGCCAACTTCCTGTGGATGCCTGGGGAGCAGGGATGTGTCTCGGTTCTCTTTGTGTTTCTATCCCAACACACATGGTACCAGGAAGCAGGTGCTCAAAAAATGTTTGCTGGGTGCGTAAATTTAAAACAAGGCCACAGGGGAACATATGACCAACCTGTGTGCATCAAGAAAATATTTTCGTAAGTAGCCACTGGATGAATGAGTAAAGGGACATTTTCTGTCAATTTGAATTAAGAATGAAAGCAGGGGGAAAAAGAGGGTGAAAGCAGGTAAAAACACCGAAGCTTAGTTAATCGTGTTCCGTGGAGATCATCAACAAATACTAGATTCGAGAATGAGTGAACAGACCTCCCTATGCCAATACTGGAATGAAATTTTGACTGCTTATGTTGTTCTTTTTTTGTTTGTTTGTGTGTGTGTATTTGTAGTAGGAACACTTAACATGAGATCTGCCTTTTCACAGCTTTAAGGATTCACAGTGCCTTGGTGCTAAGTACAGGCACTGTGCCGTACAGAATTCTTCCAGAACTTGTTTATCCTGCATAACTGCATACTTAATTGTGTTATAAAAAAATGTACCTGGCTGCTTCAACTTTAATGATCGCACAATGTGAAGGTGACCTGAGCTGATTTTTTAAATCCATATTTCAATTTTTTGTGCTTGTAGAGTTATGGTTACAATTTCTTGTAATTAGTTCTCTAGGGGAAATATTTTTCTGAGGTGTAGCAAGGGAAATGTTAGATGCTAATGTTCTAAACAGTTATAACTTCCAGAATGTCACAGCTGATGGCCATGAATCTAATTTGTAGCAGCATCCTTGTACCCAGCCTAGACTTCCCGCCCCACACAAGCAGCATGTCCCTCAGGTCTCCAGACTTGGGGTGTAATGTGTTTTTATAGGAGCTGATTCTCAGTAATTTGTGCCCTTAAAGAAGCCAGGAGTTTTTACTGCAGCGGGAGCTGGGAGGACATCAGATAACACCCAAGTATTCGACGGACAGAAGAACGAATACACTGGTCCCCCAGATTGGGGTGTACTCCCGGGGCTGTGGGAAGGAAGGGAGGGGGAGAAGGGGAAAGAATGAAGGGAGGGAGGAGGCAAGGAGAGAGGGAAGGAGGAGGGAAGGAGGGAGGGGAACTTGGGCCTGCCCCTGCAGTCCTCATGGTCTGGCCTGTGTATGGTGGGCGATGATTCTTGCTTATTTTAGAGGTCAGGTTAGACCCCTTCGGGAAGGGAAAATGATTGGCAGCTGTGAAATGCTGGAGACTGTTTCAGATCTTTATACAACCAGGAAAATCACCAGTGGGGAGAGCGAAGGGACCTTCGGGGCACAAGTGGCTCAAGCCTGGAGCACAGGGCAGAAACGTAGTG
This sequence comes from Taxidea taxus jeffersonii, assembly GCA_003697995.1. NCBI lineage: Eukaryota > Metazoa > Chordata > Mammalia > Carnivora > Mustelidae > Taxidea > Taxidea taxus. Next base: position 18,567 of record RCUC01094786.1, on the reverse strand, counting down.
ATGTAGTAACAATTCTAGGAAGATAAAGAAAATCCCAAGAAGGACAAATCACATCTTCTAGTGTGCTCAGCCAGGGTGCGGGGGTGGGATGGGGGTGGGACCTGTCACAAGGGCTCGGTGTCGTCCCTGAAATGTACCTCGAGGACCCTGCATGGAGAGAGGCCCCATGTGGGGACACGACATGGCGGAGTGCCCCGTGTGGGAGTGAGTGGGTCAGGCCCAAGGAATGGTGAGTGCTCTCCAGGAGGGATTCACGCGACGATGCGTTAGGATTCTGCGTCTCCCCGGCATGACAGCTGGGCCCCGAGGTCCTGACCAGGAAGACAGAGACGGTGTTGCTAGCCAACTCCCAGGATTACACGTGCTGTCACGGACAACGCCAGGGACAGAGGTGCTGCGTGGTTTTTAAACTCACTGTTTCACGGAGTTCAAGGCCGCTGCGGGGTATGTGGTTATCTGAAGAACTGTGGCTGTGGGCTCAGCCTATAGACTGGGTAAGACTTGATGATCCGGGACTGGAGCAGCCCCACTGGTCCCAGCATGTGCCCTTCCAGGGAGGGGGGAGTGAGGGTAGCTCTGGGGAGACCTGTGGGCCCGAGGCTCCTCCTGCACTCGGTCCAGGGGCTCTCATGTGGGCATTGGGTATGGCCTGCCCGAGGCAGAGGGCAGAGCGTCCGAATTAGTGGCCCTGATTAACTTGCTATAACTGCTTATTAGCTCTAAGAATGTTTTTGGTCCATTCTTTTGGATTTTCTACATAGACAATCATATAACTGTGAACAAAGATAAGGATAGTTTTATTTCTTTCTTCCCAATTCATATGGTTTCAGCTTAGGTCCTGATCTCAGGGTCCTGGGATCGAACCCTGTGTTGGGCTCCCTGCTCAGTAGGGAGTCTGCCTCTCCGTCTTCCTCTGCTCCTCCTGCTCACGCTTTCTTTCTCTCTAAAATAAATAAATAACTAAATCTTTAAAGAAAATATGACAAAAAATTAAGATGACAGATGTTTTCTGTAATAAAAATTTTAAAACTTTGCTCCATAATTTATATTTTAGAAATAAAATGAAGCTTCTTTTTTTTTTTTTTTCTTGGGATAATTGATGACTTCCAAATTTCTGCTCCCTAGGGATTCGGCTCTTTGATCTGTGTTTATGTTTCATTTCTTACTTTTTCATTGGTGAACATTTTTTTCCTATTAAAATGGATGAGATGTTTAAAAGTTGTTTAATTAATGTTTTCTTAGTGGCATGCATTTTAACAACTGTTTTCTGAAATGACCCTGGCAACAGTGAGTATTAAAAATACATCTATCTCCTGGTAGTTGATGTCAATATTCTGGGCGCTGAGGTTTCTGGAAGGCGAGACGTTCAGTTGTCGGACACAGTGAGGATTTCGCAAACACAGAGTGGCGTGCTCTGAAAATCTTTCCCAATTCCAGGAAGTCGTGTAATATCTGATTCATCACTGTATTTCTATGCACTTGTTACCCCAGAGAAGAGAACGAGCCAGATGATGTATGTTTTGTTTCTTTCCAATCGCTTGACTTAGATTGGGTGGATTCTTGGACATTTTATCATTAGCGGTAAAGCGCAACACGTCCCCAGCCACCACTGCACAAGCGAATCCTCGGGCACTGTCAAACGGGCAGGGGTCTGGGTGCGTCGCGGCGGGTCAAGCCCCTTTTCTCATTTGGTCTCTGTGTCCTCTGGGCCCTCTAAGTGTGGTGCACACGTGCTCTGGTGCTCAGGGAGGATTACACTGATAGTCCTGGGTCATCGGTACGGTCTGCTCTCGGCCGTGACAAAATTCCTCAGACTGGGGCAGCTCAAACACACTCATTTCTCACAGTTCTGGAGCTGCAGATGCGAATTGTGGTGTGAGCAGGGCTGGTTTCTCCCGAGGCCAGTCTCCCCGGCTTGCCAATGGCTGTCCCCTCGCTGTGTCCTCCCTTGGTGGGTTTGCTCCCTGGTGTCTCTTTGTAGAGTGACACTAATCCTATTGGACTAGGGCCCCACTTTTATGACATCATTTCACTTTAGTTACTTATCCAATGAGCCTAATTAATTATCTACTGAATTAGTTAACCTTCATTACTTATTTATCTTCAAATACAGTCACACGGTGGGGCGGCGGTTAGAGCTTCAGCCTCTGAATTTTGAGATTTGATGAAGCTGGGAAGCACACTCACAGGGGAGAAGGACAGACGGTTCTGACAGTTCCAAGTACGCAGGCAGTGATTGGTTTGCGGAGGGCTGTGTGTGGGTCATAGGAAGGAACCGGACAGCGGGCGTTGTCTGCATGTGCGGGTAAACAGGGCTGGAGGGGAAGCGATGGTTTGTGGGACCTGGCACTAACATACCTGTTTCTGCATCTACGCCTCTGTCTGCGTAATAATGTATAAAATATCTTCTGCTCATCTGTAACTTCCATAGAACTGGTCACCTACACCTTTTGCAGGGTGTGGAAACTGAGTCTCAGGAGACTGCAGTGGTACGCACAAGCTTGCTGGGCTGGTAATTATCCAAGGAATCCCGGCATATCTGACTCCAAAGGCTCTCTCCAGGGTCTTACCCGCAAAGCGAGGACCCCGGAGCTGGGCGCAGGAGCCCGTCTGCAGCAGACTCTCCAGAGTCTGGGGCTGGTACCGGGTGCTGCTCTGCGCTCGGTGGCCTCCTGCTGACAGCCCGCACTGGTCCTTCTTTGGAGTACTTGCATCATGAAAATCTGCACCTGCTTCGACTCAGGAATCTCCCCCACTTGGGTGGGCTGCCAGCTCATAACAGAGACTCAGTTTTATTTCCTGTGAGGACTAACACCCGGGAGGAAAATGCAGTGTGCACGAAATTAAGTGGTAGGAAGGAATCAAAAGCAGAGATGAACTAGGGAATATACGGAAGTTGAGTCTTCCCAGAGGATCAACGGCGTTAGCTACCCATCAGTCCCAGAGTCTAGGAGGGGCTGGGACACTCATGAGGTCATGCGAAGCCATGACGGGGTTCGCTTGGTGGGCGTCCGCCGCCCTTGGCTCCCAAGCCGACACGGCCGCCAATGGGAAGTTCGGTCTGTGGCTGCTGAGGGATTGCACCTGGATCGTTCATTAAACAGCACTGCCACTCCGTGGTCCTTACTGGGGCAGGCACCGAAGAAAGAGGGTGTCCTGCTCCCAGAATCGTGGACTGGAGAAAAATGGGGGAAATTCAGTGGTTGAGATTGAAGTAACAGCAGGATCAATCCAGGCCCAAATTCATTCTTGAATTTTTTGGCTTGATATGAAAAATAATCTGAGTGAATATTTACCTTCTTTTTTTTTCAAAGATTTTATTTATTTATTTGTCAGAGAGAGAGGGAGAGAAAGCGAATGAGCACAGGCAGACAGAGAGGCAGGCAGAGGCAGAGGGAGAAGCAGACTCCCTGCCAAGCAAGGAGCCCGATGTGGGACTCGATCCCAGGACGCTGGGATCATGACCCGGGCCGAAGGCAGCTGCTTAACCAACTGAGCCACCCAGGCGTCCCGAATATTTACCTTCTTAATCTCCTTATCTTTCTGGTATCTTTATAAATGTAGATTCTTCCTTCCTGATACTGTTTTCCTTTGTAAATATTGCTTTGATCTGTGTTACTACTCTTGTCAATATTTAATGCTCCTCACTCCTGTTTTTCTTTTCCTTTTTCCCTGAAATGCTCTCCGTTACATGCCCTCATGTAGGATTTGAAGCACGGGAAGCTCACACACTGTTGGTGGGAAGGCGGAACCATGCAGCTCCTGTGGAAAACCATGTGCTACTTCGGCACACAACTAGAGCTAGCGCAGGTCCAGCAGTCCTGCTTGCAGTTATAGACCCACGATTCCTGAAGGCCGGGTCTCTAAGAGACCTTTCCACCCCACGTCCATGGCCGCGTTGCTCAGAATGAGCGGGAGGTGGGCAGAATGCAGGTGTCCGGTGACAGATGAGTGGGGAGGTGAAACGCGCGGGACGCGTACAGCGGAGTAACGTCAGCCTCGAAAAGAAGGGAATCTTGTCACACGTTACAGTGTGGCTGATGCTTGGGGACATTATACTCAGTGAAATGAGCCAAGTACAAGGGCTCAGATACTGTCATTCCTCTTCTGTGAGGTCCCTAGAGTCGTCGAATTTGTGAGGACAGAAAGTAGGATGGGGAGTTAGTGTTCAGTGGGTACAGAGGTTTAGTTTTGCAAGATGAGAAGGTTCTGGAGATCTGTTTCCCAATGATGTGAATATGCTTGACACGACTGAACTTAAAATGGTGAATTTTGTGTTACGTAGTTTTTTGTTTTTTTTTTTTAACCACGATTAAAAAAAAATAGAAAGTAAATGTGAGCTTTAACAACGTCCTTTGAGAGTTCTGTGCCCATAGAACTGGTCAGCTCTGCTGGGGTGGGAAGAGAACTAGACCAGGAAGGAAGACCTCTTTGTCTCCAGCTGTGACAGCCACAGTTGTGTGCCAGTCCCCACCCTCTCCTTGAGGGCTTCCTCCACCAGATCAGGACACTGATTCCTGCCTGCCAATCCCAAAACTCAGCATGAGCATCCAACAGGATCGGAGGCACCTGGGTGGCTCCCTGGGTCCTGAGGTCTCACCCTGTGTCAAGCTCCCTGCTCAGCGAGGGGTCTACTTCTCCCCCTTCCTCTCCCCCTGGTCCTGCTATCTGGTACATGTTCTCTCAAATAAATAAATAAAATCTTTTTTTTTTTTTTTTAAGATCAAAGAGGATTGTAAGTGCTTGGGTAAGAGTATGAAGTCCGTCACAAATACAGACTTGTACACATAACTTCTTTTGAGAAACAAGACCTATATCCTTTCTTTGGAAAGAGCTTCTATCCAGGGCCATAGATTTTGCAAGCAACTGGAGTTAGTTCATGCTTGCTTTGAGATAACTATCTAAGAGAATTGGAGTTAGTTCATGCTTGCTTTGAGATAACTATCTAAGAGAATTGGTTGTAATCTCATAATTTCCTTTTTGCAATCAAAATAACAAACTCATGACTTCCTTTGTCTCTTGTATTCCCGGGGTAATGCTTCCCACGGAAGCCACAGCGCTCCACACCTACCTGCTATTGTAATTACTAAAGCTCTAGCTCCCTCACTGGGGCATTGTGAAGATTAATGTCTATTTGGCAATTTAGGTTGGTGATGTGACTTGAGTTCCTTTGAGGACAAGTTTTATATAAATGCCTCATAATGATTGTAACAATAAGAAAGAACCCAAATGGTAAGAAAAAAAAATAAAGTGAGACAAAGAAAGCCATTTTCCTCTGTCAACCTAACTAAAACAAAACAAAAGAGAATCCCTACATGAGATGAACTATTGTATTTGAATCTTTAAAATGCTTGAAGTATCTCCTGCGCTCCTTCGAATGCAAGAGGAGGTATACATCTGATTTCACTCAAGGGCTAAAAGGACAACGAGAATATACATGCTGTCTGTTTTCTTTTGGGTTTGTCTCCTGGGAGAAAAAAGTATTCTAGAATGATTGACAACTTTAAGGAAAATTAGAAAGCCTTTATCCTAAGTACCTTGTTTGGAGTATACCATGAAAAGTATGAATTTATAAGATAAAAGTGTTCTTGTGGTTATCAGTAAGCCCAAACCACGTCCTGAGTCCTTTCTTTTCCAGTTGTCACCTGCCCTAGCTGTGGATGCCAGGAGTCTCCATGGTCAGACTTCCCGAGGCTGACTCAGAGTTCCCCATGTGTACCAAATTATGAATTCTTTCCTGGTTGATTTCCAGAAATATTTGACTTTCTCGGCCATTATAAGCAAAGGACGAACAGGGAAGAAGTTTGGGGAGAGAGATAACATGAGAAATGCAAACCAGTGAAAAATGAAGGAAAAAAAACCCTGATCACCCCAAACCAGATGGTAAAGAGAACAGATATAGAGAAGAGAAAAACATAAAAGAATCTGTTTTATCACAAAAATGAATAAAAGGGTAACTAGTGTTGGGCACGGTGGAACAAAGAGAAGACGGAAGAACTGGGAATGACCACTTGGACCACAGGAAGGGCCACCCAACGGGACATCCACACAGCATCATGACAATACTGAGCTGGACTGAAACACGGGGGACCTTCCAGATGTTGTGTGAAGTGTACGATGTAGCTTGGAGCCCCAGCACATTCCACGGGACCACAGCCTGCTCTGGGAGGCGGTTCACCTGTTCTGGTGATAACCATCATGCTTCGGCACCCGGGAACATGGACCGCCTCTGCTCACCCCTGTCTGTGGGACAGCTGTGCCTTCTGGAGAGTCCCTGAGAGTTGGTTGTGTGCATTTTGGAGCAAATGCCCAGCTTTTCGTCCCTGTACCTCAAGTACCCTGTTACCTCTCAAAAACAGAAGAAGATGGCAGAGTTATTATCAACCACTGAGTCCAGATACAGCTGTACGTCTAGATGCTCACCCTGCTCATAATATTGAATGCCCTAAATGCTTATAAATGACTTTTATTAATCACTTATTTAATACAATTATGTCCAGACTTGGAAATTCTGAAATTGCATTTTTTCTGCATTTCTCACACTTACTTTTCAAAAGAACCTACGTGTGCTCCTATTCCTTCTGCCTGACATGTTAATTAAATTAAAACATTGATGAACTTTTTTAGATAACTTAGCAAGAATTTTTTAAAAGATAACCCATCTTCTGATATCCACTCATCAAAGAATTTCAAAAAAGCCTAGGGTTGATTTCTCGAATGTCACAGAATCTCTATTAAACAATAAGCCACCATGCATGTTTCCACTTCCCTTCCCGCCGCAGTGTCAGGTTGAATGAAGGAAAGAGCCGTAACCCCATCATTCAAGGAAAGCACTCAGACTGGGGGCCAGATAGAAGGGCACATGGAAACCCCGATTCACCTGGGAAGAGGGAACTCATTTTGTCGTCTGACATTTTATAACCAATGTCTTGCTACTTTATGTTTATGTAATGTATTCAGAGTAATAAATCCCAGCTGTTGTTTTTCTAGTCTTACTGGCAAATAAAAAAGGAAACCAAGGGGCCAATGTACCTGCCAACAAGGAAGTTCTGGGAGGAAGTTAACATTCAGAACCAGTGAATGATGCTGAAGCAGGGTGATGGTTAATAATTTAATATTGAAATTTCCCAAGCATTGATGTTTCTCTTTACACCAGAGAAGATTCTTCAGGAAAGACCCATGAAAGGAATCCTTCTCCTTCATCATTGGAAGGACCACAGGCCTTGGGGGAGTTTTCCTTGCCCGGACCACTGGGTTGGTGCTATGGACAGACACATCCTACTAAATTCACATGTTCAAATCCTAACCTCCAAAGTGATGGTATTGGGAGGTAGAGATTTGGGGGCTGATTAGGTCATGAAGGTGGGACGTGAGGAACATGGACCCCAGAGAGTCCCCATCCCCTCCTCTGTGTGGAGACACAGAGAGAAGACCACGGAACGACGGGCTGGGATGCCAAGTCCGCTGGGGTCTTCATTTCAGACTTCCAGCCTCCAGAACTGCGAGAATCAACATCTATTGATGAGAAGCCATCTGGGCTAGTGTGTTCTTGTGTGGCTCGGAGGGACTCAGACGGTTGGTACAAGTGTCCTTCCCTGAGTCAGGGCAGAGGGCTGGTTCTCCTCAGGCCACTGCTGGGAGAGTGTTGGCATGTCAAGAAGGGGGTGTTGCCTCCTCTAAGAGACCTTCTCAACAGAAGGTGACTAGTGAAGTGTGTGCTGGCCAGGCCTGGGGGTCACTGCACCCTCACATAAAGTGAGAAGATATGTAGGGACCCTAAGGTGGTTAGAAGTGCACCCCACTTCACACACAGCGTCCTGGGGCAGACAACCTAGGTTGGACGCCCAGCTTTGTAACGTACAACCTTCCTGGGATCACCTTGGGCAAGTGACTACCTCTCTGTGCCTCCGACATCCCATCTCATGGAGCTGTTTTGGGAGAATGGAGCAGGAGCATAAGAATGCACTTAAGGCTTTCGAGGACAGGCAGGAGACTTTGGGGGAGCTGGCCAGGTACTGCCATGATGTGCCTGGTGCTCTTGCTCTGGAGAGTCGTCTGGGCAGACGACTGCAATATCGCACAGCAGGGGAGGTCAGGGATGCAGACGCCACAGCCCCCTGCCCGTTTCTGCTGGGTGGCAGAGCAGTCAATGGCAAGTGGAGCACATCAGGAGCTTTGACTGCTATTGCCTCACGCTGTCCGTGCCCTGTCAGCCGTGACTGCTGCTGACTGGATCTACAAAAACTACAAAAGGTGACATTTCTCGTTCATCCAACAATGGAAAACTTCATTTCTTCAATCTAAATGATCGAGTTTTAATCTCACTTCCGTGGTTACTATTCCTGTGTTTATGACGTTTTACGGCACCTGCTTCTGCTGGGTGGTTGGGAGTCACGTGGTGTCTCTGCTTTTCACACGGTCGCCCCTTGCAGGCCTTAGAGATGTTAGTTATCAATACTGCCCTAAATCATTACAGAATAAGAATCAACTTTTAAGCACAGAAGTTTCAAAAATTTGGCAGTACAAATCGTTGTATTAAATGGCTTCTAGTTTGTTGGAGAAAATTATTAATTTCTAGAGATGTGCCAGATCCAAAATGCTTCAGATTTTTAATCCTCTGGGACACATAAAGAATAAATTTTGTGGTCCAATGTTATGAATGAGAACAAGAAAGTTCTGAAATGTCAGTGAGCTTTGCAATGTTGTTACAATGACGAGAGTGTTTTGTGGAGCTCATGATGTTCCAGAACATCTGGGTTTTTCCTAAACCACCTCCTCGGCTCCTTACCCCTCTGATAGCAGAAAGAGAGGAAGCCCATCATTCCATAGAAGAGGAGATCGAGCCCAGGGTAAGTACCATCTCCAGGGATAATTCATGACAGAAAAGAGGGATGCAGGGTTGTGCTCTCCCTCCCACAATATTCAAACACCATGAAGCCACATGGACGTTTCCACTCTGACCCAAGCTGCTGAGCACATAGTCTAAGAAGAGGCATTGGTTCTGATGTTCCTGTCTCTCCTCGTCTTCTCAATGGCCCCCGGCCTGGTGTGAGATTTGTGGGAGCTACCCTGGAATACAGAGCCTTGCCCCCTTATGAAGAGGAAGACCATGAATGCAAGAAGCCAACGTAATTCTAGATCAAACATCAAGTAGATAACATCGTTTGCTGAAAGAAATACCACATTGTGCATTAGGAACATGTGGCGAGGCTGATGATGTGGTGGTGGTGGCCATACAGAGGATTCAGGGCTGAGAGTAAATGGGGGTGTGGGGGTTTAGGAACACTCAGGGCTGAGATTGGAAGGTTGTGCACACAGCGGTGCCCCTGCAGAGACGCCGTGGGCAGGGATTCCCTACATGCATTTCTTTTCAGCAATACACCCCACAAATGCTTGTGAATCCCTGCAGCACACTGAGCCCGGTGTCTGCGAGAGGCTGGAGTCTGCAAGGCACAGGGACAGAGGAGTGTGTCCTGGAGGCTGGGGCTGGCTGGGGTGCATGTGGTGCAGCCGTGATCTCTCAGGTGACAGATTACCTGACCTCTCAAGGTGAGTCAGAGGACACAACTCCTCCACCCCCAATCCATCCATCTCACGCCTACTCCGAAGGCTTCGTTACTCTTTTCCACCATCAGCAACCTGTGTGGTTGCAATCCTCAAGCCCACTGTGCGTCTCGAGTTATTTCGTATTGTTGCCAACAGCACCATGGGACGCCAGATAATTGTGCAGCCTCCGTTTCGTCCAGCCCCTCATTGAGACCTTCAATGTCTCAAAACTCATCCAGCTGGCTTCCCACCTTCCTCTGCACCCCCTTCCCCAAAGCTGGCCTCCCCTGAACAGCATCTACATTAAGTCTGAGAATGGCTTGCAATCCTTGAGTTTCACACTTTCTTCCAGGATGAAAGTGCAAGTATTGCAGCCTGACTTTAACTTTGATCTCGCCTCCCTCTCGTCTGAGTGCACATCCATCCAGCCCGGCCCCACTGCCCTGGTGTCAGGAGGGTGCTTCTGCTCCTGAATGCTGTTTCTTGCGCCCATGGCCCCCTCCCCTACATCTGCCTTCGCTGGTCCTATTTATCTACCTGGTACACCCCTTTCCTTCACTATCAGAGATGGACTCTTGCTGCGCCCAAGAACATGGGTCCTGGAATCCTAACAACCCAGACTGGGGTGTCCTTCCCACAGGGGTGTACTTTCCCAGGCTGGGAAATCAAACCCAGCCTCTTGGTCCTCCGTTCCTGCATCTCTCCCTCTGCGCCTGCTGTTCGAGGCTCCTGCAGCAACGAAGGGGGTGATGGCCAAGACGAGCTCGTGTGTTTGGTGCCTCCCAGACACCTCGCTCATGCTGGATGTCTTGTCTGTTGTCTATGATCATCCCTGATCCCTGGTTCCCTCAAACCTGCACGGCCTCAGCGGGTAACAGCCCAGCCTGCCCAGGAAACAGTCCCTTTCTCTGATTCAGAATTGGCATGGGCTAGCTGTGGAAGAAACTGCCTTTTTCCAAGCCAGAGAGCCTTCCAATAGTGGGGCTGATACGTAGAAAAAGGAAGACAGTGTGGGTTTATTTTATTTGCCGTTGTTACGGCCACAGTCAGCAAGCTCACATGGGTCTGCAGTACCCAGGGGCATGTCAACAAGCCCTTTCTGTCCTTTGTACGTGTTCCCGTTCTCAGAGTTAGGTTTAGCTGGCCGCCGGACTCGAGGCAGAGCTTCCTCCAGGGTGAGCTTCCCTGCCCCCAGCGATCATCACCCCCATTTGCATGTGGCTTCCACATTATTATGTAACTGACATAACAGACACGGGTTAGAGCTGTGGGCTCTGCGCCAGCAGGAGCTCAGCTCCATTCAGGGCGCTCTGGCTGGCTCTCAGCTTCTGCACTCCTGGCCACACCGAAGGCAAGTGCCCCGCGGTCGTGGGGCCCCTCTTCCCATTTCATCTGCACCTCAGCTCCTGCCATCCTCTCCTCCCTCCCTTAGTCATTAACTTGATCATCTCCTCGGTAACGACACGCTTTCTACTTAACTCCCATCCTACCGGTCTGCTTCTGCCCGTCACTACACGCGTCGCCTCCCCTAATCTTGGGTATGTGTTTTTCTAAAACACTGTCTCCTTCCATAAAGGCTGCCTGTGTGCCTGTGTGTTTTCTCACACAGATTCCTTCCTCATTTCCTCCCTTAAAACTAATAAGCTACAACTTCTAATTCATTCCAAGCATGTGCTTTAGATCAAGGTTGACAATCTGCGGCTGAAAAACTCAGTGGTTGAGCAGAACGTCGGTCTGAGAAGGATGTATGGTATAACTACCATGTGGAGTTCGTGTGTGGTTGTAACCACTTCCTGCCACACTGCTTCATTTTGCCCACATCAGCGTCATGGGGAGCTCGTGATTCTGAGCTGGACGGGATCACAGGGGTCCAGGACCGATGACTAGAAAAGGGTGTGTTGGAAGCCAACTTGACAGACAACCCAGAATTTGTACCTGAGGTTCAGGATACTGTGGGTCCATGTGACATCCTGTGCTCCCCCTGCTTCTCCAAGGGGCCAGGCAGGGGTTCAGCCGGCCAGGGCACTCCCAGCCAGCTACAACTGGAAATTTGTTGGCTTTAGATCAAAGGCAGGTGCCATCTATGAGTCCAGGTAAGGGAGTTCTCTAGGAGCCAGGTTTGCACACCCCCCGCCTGCATTTCTCAGGGCGTGCTCACACCCACAGGGCCCTGTGCCCCCTGGAGCAGTGCCCTGCCTCCTTGTCACAGGTGGGTGCCCAGCAGCCTGCTTTTTTGACAGGACTCCCCCTCTTTCTAGCATGAGCCTCAGCATCATTAGAAGCATCGTTACTTCCTTTGAAGAGCAACAGAACATTGCAGACCCATCTTGATTTTCTGCCTGAAGACATGGATCAGGCACCAATTGGTTCCTCTTGGAGAGAACAGAAGGAGAGGCCAGTGTCTAAGGGACAGAGGTCCAGACTGGATGTCTGGTGCTTCCGGTGCAGCCTCTTATTCGAGCCTGTTGCACATGCTGATCTCTTGCAATTTTGTTTTGCTTTATTTTATGTTTTTAAATGTCATGAGATCATCTGGATATTGGAGGCCTCTCATTTAATACTCATTTTTCTCATTCCCTTTGCACCTTGCTTTAATACAGCAGCTTGTTCAATAATTCCCTTTCTGAATTTCTCTACAGGAACTTTGATATACTTTGGCATACAAGTTTTATGTCAAGGTTATGATACAACCTCTGTTTTTAGGGGTATGTTATTTTATCTTTTCCTCCATGTTTATGCTTGGTTAAGCATCCTGGACAGATGCCAGCATTGCAGGTCGAGATCCCTCTTTCCATGAGCACCTGCTATATGGAGGACCAGCTCCCTGAAGGCAATAAAAAACAAGCAGACAGAAACCTCCATATTCTCTCAGGCAGATGCCATGGGGATTAGAAGCTCAAGATCTGTGATATAACAGAAGGTAATGTCATACATTCAAAAGAAGAAAAGAAAAAAAGAAAAGAAATGTAGAAAAATTTTGTCTCTCAAGATTTTATTTAAAATCCTTCAGTATAAATAGACATTTGTTCAAAGAAGACATGCAAATGGTCAATAGATATATGGGAAAACGCTTCTCATCACTAATGATCAGGGCGATGCAAGTCAGAACCACAGTGAGATATCTCTGTACACCTGCCCTGTGTCCTGTGTGCCCATGCCCCCATCTGATATTCTGTCTGCTTGTATTTTCCACTGGAATAGAGACTCCATGGAACAGGATCCTCATTGCCACATTCGTTTCTGCATCTGCAGGGTTGGCAAATACTGGGTGTTCAACAAATATTTAGTGAAGGAACCAAAGCGCTGGTGATCATCCTAGATACAGTGGTTAATTTTGTGTATCACCTTGGGTACGCCATGGTACCCTGTCTTTGGTCAAACACCCAACTTAGATGTGACTGTGAAGGTGTTTTTTTAGATGAGATTACAATATAAATCAATAGACTTTGAGTAAATCAGATTACTCAATTGGGGGCCTCACCTGATCAGTTGAGGGCCTTGAGAGAAAATGACCTTCGCGGACAAGGGACATCTGCCAGGAGACTGCCAAAGCATCAGCTCTTCCCTGAGTCTCCAGCCTGCATCTTTCCCCGAAAGGTTTCAGACTTGCCAGCCCCCATAATCATGTGAGCTGTCCCTTAAAATCTTTCTCTATCTCGGTATACTTATACATACCTGCATATACATATTCATCTATTTCCTATATCCTATATGTACACACGTACATATATTCATATACTTATACCAACATACACATATCTATATCCTCTCTAGGTCCATATATGTCATTTCTCTATATACTCATATATATACTTTCTCTGCACATCCTGTACACACACACATATGTGCATGTGTATCCTATATATATCTGTGTATCCTATATATCTTATATTGTATCTGCATATGTCCTATACATATATCCATATTCTATCATACATATCCTCTCTCTATATATCTTATATATAACATCATATATCCATATATATATATCCTCTATCTATCTATCTACCTACCTATCTATAGATCTCTAAAAACAGGCTGTGTCATAGTTAACAAACCGGCAGGAGCCACTTCATTCATGTTTCATCTGATCTCCAGGAAGTCTCAGGACAGTGCGGGTTACAATACTAGCCGGTTGGACAGTGCCGTGTATTCCTCCGTTGGTGCTGCCTCTGGTGTTCCTCGCACAGTCTGAGATTCACTCTCACTCCTAAATCAATGGCAAATGCCAGGGGAGATCTCGTTTGGACCAGAAAGACATAAAAATAATAAGATATTTATAAAGGAAAGAGAAACAGCTTTGAAGGCAGGCAGAACACTGTGGAGATTGAAAGCACGGGCTCTGGGGGTGCATGGGTGGCTCAGTCAACTGATGTCCATTGGCTGATGCCTGGGTAAAGAGAATCTGTTCTGGAATATTACTCAGCCACAGTGAAGAAAGACCCCTGCCATTTGTGACCCCACGGATGGACTCCGTGAAGTAAGTCAGAGAAAGACAAGCACGGCATGTTCTCACTTATATGCGCAATCGAACACAGCTGAACTCATAGAAATAGAAAGTAGACGAGTGGTTGGCGGGGGCTGGGGGGGCAGAGGAAATGGGGAGATGTGGGTCAAAGGAGTCACACTCCTGGCTTTAAGACAAGTGAGTTTTGGGGATTTGGTGGGTAGCATGGTGACTAACATTAACAATGCTGTGTTATCTACTTGAAAGTTGTTAAAAGAGTAGATCTTCAGTGTTATCATCACAAAAACAAGAAAAAATGGTACTTATGTGACAGGATGGCACTATTAAATCACCACAGTGTGGTGACCATTCCCCGTACCTACGAGTATCAAGTCATCCCATCGTACACCTTAAACTCGTATATGTTATACGTCAATGGCCCAACAAAGGTGTGGAAAGAGAAGGGCTTTATCCTTTATACAACACTCCGTGTGTCCTGCATGAACAGCACAGTCATCCCGCACGGCACCCGCCGGTGTCAAGGACGTCTGTCGTGATGAGTGAGCGGATGTTGGACTGAGCTCCACCTTCCCTCGGGCCGACCCTGCATGGAAGGACACGCCTGTGGTTATACGGATGGGCTCAGCAGTCCCCGCTCTCTGTGTAGACGATTGTTCTGTCTTTTATCTAGTTTTCAAATTCATATGTTTCCTTCAAGATATTCTCTTCACTTCTACAGGCTTTGTTCTGAAAAAAAAAAAAAAAAAGTCGCTTCAGAAATAGTAAGTCTCCCCACTGGTTTCTCTTAGCGATTGTGCATTTCCCTTCCCGGCATTTATCTGACGGGTTGTCATTATTCGTTTGGTTGTCGTCATCCGTTTGTGCATTTCTTTTTCCCGCTAGACCATGTAATATGTAAGGACAAGCTCATGTGTTATTTATTTTTTTTATAGTTCTAGGAAAAAGCACAGTGATTGGCACAGTGTAGCTGATTCATAAAGTTTTAAAGAATATATGGCTGGTGTCTAAGACTACGTTAGTCAGCTGTGTTTTGGATTTATGGATCAACCTGCATGACATAAAAGGTTCTTAAAGGTTTTAGCCACCTGTTGTCACTTCCCAAGTTCCAGTACTCTTTACTCTAGCTGAGGGGACCGTCATTCCTGGCCTGCTGGGACAGCGTTGGCTCCATCTGTTCCTCTAGGCTAATTCTAACAGACTTTCTAAGAGTCAGAAGTGCCCTGGTCTGGGTGAGAAATTATATTTATCCTAAAGAAAGTATAATGTTTATTCTTGTGATTGTTAACATACTGTGCACCATCTTCATATTTTATATTTTAGATATGCTTTTCCATGACCAATTACTGTTTTATCTTAATAGGGTTATTTTTTATTGAATATGAATTAACAAAAACATAAATTACAAAAATTTGTTGCAATGAGAAAATTGTTCTATAAAGGACATCCCAGTAACTTTTAATGAGATGAATATCCATATAACCACAGCCCAGATTAGAGTAATATCTACCATTTCATTTTTAAAAATGTGTTTCTCTTGTTCTTTCTTTCTGCTTTTGCCTTCCCGTCTTTTTTCTGCCTTTGGGGGGTTTGACTGAGTATTTATATGATTCCATTTGTTTTCCTCTCTTGTCTTATTACATATACATTTTATTATATATGTTTCAGTGGTTGCCTTTAAATTTGCAAAATAGATTTCAGACAATCCAACTCCAGGCTCTGATAGCAGGATCGAAGTTTCCAGGGAGTGCCTTGTAATAACAAATCCTAATTCATCCCTGCTCCTTGTGGATCACTACTGTCCCTCCTCCCACCTACATAAGCACATGTAAGCATATATAGACATAAAATATACACAGCTGGATACATTGTATTCATATTTTGAAAAAACTGTTACCTGTTAGATTAATGAAGATTAAGAAAAATAAAGTTTTTTTTAGATAAAATGTTCTATTTATTTATTTGACAGACAGAGATCACAAGCAGGCAGAGAGGCAAGCAGAGAGAGAGGGGGAAGCAGGCTCCCTGCTGAGCAGAGAGCCCAATGTGGGGCTCGATCCCAGGACCCTGAGATCATGACCTGAGCCAAAGGCAGAGGCTTTAACCCACTGAGCCACCCAGGCACCCCAAGAAAAATAAGGTTTTGATTTTACCTTCACTTGTTCCTTCTTCCATGTTTTTCCTTGCTTCTTGACCCATTAAAGGCCTCCTTCTATTGCCTGCATGTGCAAACATTTATTTATTTATCATGTTCATTTTGTCTTATCTGCATGTGTCTCATTATTTTTATTATATGCTAGGCATTTTATATGTAAAATTGTTTCCATAAACAAACCAAGGGCTAGGGTGCTTTCACCCATCAAGGAATCTTTGCAATAGACTCTGTCAGGCTCATAGAAACACTAGCTATCTGGTATCTGATCAAATTTCAAAATTTGAGATCTTTTTTTTTTTTTTACCATTTTAACCATTTTTAATTATAGTGGAATTGAGTACATTCACGTAGTTGTGCAGCCACTTCCACACCCATCTGCATGACTTCTTTCATCCTGCAACACTGAAACTGAAACTCTGTACTCATTTAATGATAGCAAGCACATTTTTAATATTAGTGTAGGTATTGAAATAGTAAATCTGTATGGAAAAAATTCCAAAATCAATAGTGGAGCATAACAAAATTTGAGATCTTTTAATCCCAAATTTGAGTCTTTGCAGATACATGCGTTTTTCTAGCTCCCTTTATTCCTAGACTGCAGAACCTTTGGAATCCAATCTCAACAGAGAAGAGGTCAGCTTTAACCTGAGTCTCTGATGCGGATATCCCCTTCCCGTGATGTTCTAAAGTGGAACTCAGCCTCTGAACTTTCCTGTCTGAAGCTGATATCCCAGCCCTGTATAACACCACAAATGCTGGGCTCAAGGCCCTGGGCCTCCCGCCTTCCCTAGGCTCTGAATGTGTAATTTTTCCCTCTACTGTTAGCTCTGATGCCTTCAGCCTAATGTCTTCTAGCTTTCCCCAGCAGGGAGAATGGTTTAAATTAACTAGCTTCCAATTATGAGAATTGGAAGACCTGACTCATACTGACTTTTCTTCTAGAGCCAAGAATCATCTGTTTATCTCTGTATCTACCGTCCAGAGTTGGGCTTTGCAAGGACTTCATTATATATCTACTGAACTTAATTAAACCTTACAAAGCTTAAAAGAACCAAAGAGAAACTTCTAAATCAAGGAGTTACAGCCTTCACCTTGGCTTTACGTGATGGTTTTTAAATTAATCCACACAAAGTTTAGGTAGTTGTAAAATAGACAAAAGACATAAGAATTGATTTTTTTTAACCCTCGTAAGATATTCCGTAGTGAATTGTACATCAATAACTAGATAAAATCATTTATTAGGCTTTGGGAAATGCTTGGTGTTGAATCATAAAGAAGAACATAAAATTTTAATGTGGTGAAATTTTTAAAAAAAGTGGAAACAAAACATTTTGTGATTCAGTAGAAGTGCCTTGTTTAATGGTTCTACAGACTATGTGTCTGGGGAGGGAGGCTTCCAGAGCCTGTTAGAAATGACTGTCCGTGACCACAGGGAGCGGGGTGCTGATAGCCTCGAGACGGGGCGCGGAGATGGACAGATGCTTCAGTGGTTACCTGATGAATGTTTCTTTTTTTTTTTTTAAGATTTTATTTATTTATTAGTTAGAGAGAGAGAGAGAGCGAGAGAGCACAGGCAGACAGAGTGGCAGGCAGAGGCAGAGGGAGAAGCAGGCTCCCTGCCGAGCAAGGAGCCCGATGTGGGACTCGATCCCAGGACGCTGGGATCATGACCTGAGCCGAAGGCAGCCGCTTAACCAACTGAGCCACCGAGGCGTCCCCTGATGAATGTTTCTGAGAGCCAAGTTTAAGCTACAGATGTATTAGCACATATGCAACTTTGGCTTCTAGTATCAATATAGTATTTGTGGCGAGGACATTGGCTGTGTGCAGAGAGCTCAGCCACGTTTCACAGGAGTCAGCTTCATTTGGCACCTGAACCAGTGATTACCAGACCTCTCCGTTCACTGTAGCCACTCTCGCTTGGGAGAGCCAAGGACATCACTGGATCACTGGGCCTCGAAGCCGCATGATGATGCTGCAATTAGCCTCTACTGAGAGTTTATGCTTTGGCCATCGCAAAGTAAGATGCTCAAAGGTGAGCCAAGCTCAGGCTGGCAGCAAGTAACTTTCATAGGATTATCAGCTGAAAGCTAAGGGAATTAGAAAATGGGTACAGATTTTCCTCTCCATTTTCCTTCACCCTCTTATTCCCTTCCTTGTTATGAGGTTGACAGGGTATGGGCAAGCATTCCTATAAAATTTATCTACGGTGCAATTGTCGTAATGGTACATGTTTGTTGCATGGGTAAGCATAGAGGAGACCATGAGAAGGTGAAGGTTTGTGATCACTTCCCACTGGACACTATCACTTTTTAAAAATTAATTAAATTCAATTAATTTAATTATTTAAATATTAAATACTAAATATTTAAATATTAAAAATTTAAATATTCAAAAATAA